>RANZ01000223.1:30786-54580 GCA_009805285.1 Neurospora terricola FGSC 1889 | reverse complement strand
TTCAGCACTTGACCTAACTAACAGGTCAAAATTGAACTAAGAACTGAGCGGGTGTAGGGACTAGTGCACGGACCATTGAATTAGCGGTAATTTCAGAAATTGGTAATTTCATGCAAGAATGCCATTATTTCCGAATCTATCGATCCCTAGTCGCGACAAGTGAGCGACCCACGTGAGCGGGTGGTCTGTGCTTGACCAGGCGAGGCGAGGCGGTAAAGTGATGTTGCGCCAGCGGGGGGTAGGCAAATGGCAGGTGGATTTTGGTGATGCGCCCCAGCAACTGCGCACGCTTGGGGTCCTACTTGTGAGTGGTCTTAGCTCCGAAGCTCAGTGAGGACGAAAAGCTCGGGCAAGCTATCGTGACGACTTCATCCCCATTTCCCCACCACCTCTGTCAACCAACCTAGGTATCCTACTCCAAATCACCACTGGGCCGCCTATTATTTCGCAACAGCCCAGCATGTCGAACAACCCATATCAGGACCTCCTGAACAAGATTCAGCAGACTGCCCGGTCTCGCGGCGGCGGCGGTTTCCCCGGTGGCAGGCCACCCATCCCTCCCCGCGGTTTGGGTCCTGCTTTGACCGGTTTCGCCCTTCTTGGTGGTGGTGCCTGGGTTCTTTCGAACTCCTTGTTCAACGTCGACGGTGGTCACAGAGCGATCAAGTACAGGAGAGTTAATGGTGTCAGCAAGGAGATCTATGGTGAAGGTTCGTCTGTCCTCTCCGCGTGGCCTCGATCACTAGGCTTCCCGGTTTTCTAACAAGTTAAATAGGAACCCATCTTATGATCCCCTGGTTCGAGACCCCCATTACCTACGATGTCCGCGCGAAGCCCAGAAACGTTTCCTCCTTGACCGGTACCAAGGATTTGCAGATGGTCAACATTACCTGCCGTGTGCTCTCGAGACCCGAAATCACGGCTTTGCCCCAGATTTACCGTACCCTCGGTACTGATTACGACGAGCGCGTCCTTCCTTCGATCGTCAACGAGGTCCTCAAGAGCGTTGTCGCGCAGTTCAACGCCAGTCAATTGATCACCCAAAGAGAGATGGTTGCCAAGCTTGTTCGTGAGAACCTGGCAAGGCGTGCGGCCCGCTTCAACATCCTTCTGGACGATGTTTCGCTCACAGTAGGTTTCCCACACTTGTCCGGTTGCGTCGTGGATATCATTAGCTAACCATATTTCAGCACCTCGCATTCTCCCCCGAATTCACGGCGGCAGTAGAGGCCAAGCAGGTCGCACAGCAAGAGGCCCAGCGGGCAGCATTCATTGTCGACAAGGCGCGTCAAGAGAAGCAGGCTATGGTGGTCAAGGCCCAGGGTGAGGCCCGTTCTGCGGAGCTCATCGGTGAGGCCATCAAGAAGAGCAAGTCGTATGTGGAGTTGAAGAAGCTGGAGAACGCGCGTGCGATTGCGAACATTATCCAGGAGGCTGGCGGCAAGAACAGGCTGCTCCTTGATTCCGAGGGCCTGGGCCTCAACGTTTTTGAGGATCGCAGGACCAAGGACAACTAAGCTGGGACCTTTGGAAATTGAGGAGGAGCATGAGATGACGGATAAAATCTCCGCTGTATATGTATCTTATGGATGTGACGGAAACGCCAGGTGTACAACAGACTCTAATGAACTATCGGAAAGGCCGGATTTAGCGATGATCTTCAGGAAAGAAGCTTCGCAAAAGATACTCATTGAACAACTCGTCAGCAAAAGGCCCTCTTTAGGTGCGAGGCATACTCTCTGTTGGTAATACGAAGCGGTTATTCAACCCAACGTGGATGACGCTGCTTGGTGGATCACTTGAAGATGCCGATAGAGAATCATGGGTAGATACGCAGCGCAAGAACAATTATTTTCTAACGACGTCTGCTTGAGTAAGAAAGCAAAACATATAACTGGCTTCGGTTCAATAAAAGCTTTAATATGCCAACGTCAGATGAAAACTTGATCAATCCATCACCATGTCATGAGGTTACCATGGCCGTTAGTCCTCGGAGGACTTGCATTGTCGAAGCTACCGAAGCTGCCCCGGCAACCCGAAGGGGTATCAAAACAACAGAAGCCAGGGCAGCCCCGTCCACAGCGGTACCATCCCGACCCCAGGCAGTCTCGTCCTACCGCCAACCGCGCCGGTAGTGCCTGCCCCACCACCCCTCCCCAGCCCGTCAACAGTGACCGTGACCGTTTTCCCCGATGACCAACTCAACTCCTTGAACCGCTCCATTACCAACATCAACCATCCCGATTCAGCCAGCTTCTTGAGTCAACAGAAGCTTCGCATCCGCGCGCATAAAGAGACGACCAGAGCCCATCCGAGCTCTAACAACAGATCCCATCCACCCATCGCCCTGCGAAACGAACTCCCCCATCAAACCAGTCGCAAACTATTCAAGATGCAGATCAAGTGAGCCTTTCGAACTTTTTCTCCTCCGACAGTCGCAAGTCGCAGTATGCATATTGCGGCTGCATAGCTACCTATGCTAGCTACCCATGCTTCTTTTATCTCAGGACCAGTCAGTCGGTACCATAGCTAATCGTTTCTTTTACTTTGTTCGCGAAAGGGTCCGGACTCTTACAGGCAAGGAGATCGAGCTCGACATTGAGCCCGATACCAAGGTACGTTCGGTTTTGTTTGTGTCGAGATTTGCGCTCGCGCGCGAGTAAATCGACGACCATCCCAGCCGCGAAGCGAAAACGAAAACGGAACGATCGATTTGTCACCACCACGATATATTTTGCCCAGGGAGAGGGAGAGAGATGACTACGAACTCGTTCGCAACAAACAACTAATTCGACCAACTACACGCAGGTCGCCCACATCAAGGAGAAGGTCGAAGAGAAGGAGGGTATCCCTCCCGTACAGCAACGTCTGATCTTTGGCGGAAAGCAAATGTAAGTTTGAGCTACCTACCTACATCACATCCATCCTGTTGGCGTTGGTGTCTGACACGGTAGCGAAACAAAACAGGGTCGATGACAAGACGGCAACCGATTATCAACTCGAGGGCGGCGCGACCCTCCATCTCGTTTTGGCTCTTAGAGGTGGAAGGTGGTAGCTTTTTGGAATAAAAAAAGCTCCGGTTTAGTTGAAGAGAAACATACATACGCCATAAATTAATGAGATAACGACGTTCACCCAAGAAGAATGGAGTGGATGAGATACGTTGGTGCTTTGGCATCCGCAAGCAGAAGCTTTGGTGTTTGAACGGCTGGACTGGACTACCAGCCTCGGGAAGGTTGAGGATGGGGGCAGTGGCGGAGGAAGGAAAAGACAGAAACTTTTAGACTCCATTTCTGAAGGTCAAATGCTGAGGATGGGAAAAGACTTTTTGCTGGGAAGCTTGTATGAATTTGGGGGGCTTCTTCTTTCCACAGGAAGGCAATCAGGAGGTCACACCTAGCAATGTTCAATCAGATCAGCTCAGAGGATATGAGTCCCAAAGTTGTGGTTCCATTGTCGCGCGGAAAAGCATATATGTCGCTGTTCATCCATATCCCACTGTAGACTTGGCCTGAGCCGTTCCGCTGTGTAGTTCTGTGTTGTCCCAAAATAACACCCATTTCCCCGTGAAAGATCCCAAACCACTCAAACGCCAAACATGTTGATCCCAAAACCATGGATATAGCATCAAGAACGTCCTTCCCATCTCAAAACCTTTGAACAACCCAATTCCATAACTTCCCTCATACCCTTCATTCCCAGCCATAAACCTGCTCCTCCGATATCCTTCTCTCGGACCTCACGAGGATCCTTGATTCCCATCCATAACCCTGCTCCTTCAAAATGCTCCTCTCGGACCACACGAGGATCCTTGGTTCCTGACCATAAGCCTGCTCCTTCGGTATCCTCCTCTCGGACCACACGAGGATCCTTCATTCCCAACTACAGCCGCGTCCTTTGAAATCCTCCTCTCAAACACGACGAACTTTCTTGGCGGGCTTCATGAAAATGTCCACCTGCTTGCGCTTAGCCCCAGTTGGGCTGCCAGGTCGGCCGCCTGAAGATGATGAGGCCGTCGGCTGAGGGCGTCCGGGATTGGATGAGCTGCTAGCATGTGATGTCGAAGCTGGAGGTCGACTGGTGGTGGTGGTGGGCCTAGCACTGGCAGCAGCGGCTCGTGGTCGGGAGTTGGCACCAGGGCTGGCGGAAAGAAGACCACGCTTCGGCTTGAAAGGGGATGAAGCTGTCTTGGGAGGAGGGCTGCCAGCGTCTTCGTCGTCTAGGTCGCCGAAAAGATCGTCCATGTCGTCGCCTGAGGCACCCTTGTCGTTGTGGTGGCTGTTGTCGTAATGGCGGTCGTCGTCGTCGTCGTCAAAGCTCAACACGTTAGGAGCATGGCCGGATCTGCCGCTGTTTCGTCCGTTCTTGATCTGCAAAAGGCGAGCTTCTCGGTCTTTCTGTTGTCGCGAGCTTGTTGCGGGTCTGATGCGAGGGCCCTCGATGATCGGGGCGGAATCGATGTCGAACTGGTTTTGGATACGCTTCTCTTCAATTAACCTTTCAGGCGCCCGGGTGAGTTCCGTCTTCCTGGCCATGAGCATGACGGAAGGCTTGGCGAGCTTGCGGCGGTGTGCGTCCAGCTTCGCCTCCCTGGTGGCCTTTTGCAGGAAGGTTGCTCTTTTGATGGGCGGATCTGAGGAGGTGCTGAATCCACGGAAGCTGGGTCCGAAAGAACGGGCCTTGGGGGCCGGCAGCTTGCGAGCGACCTGGGCAGAGACAATGGTGGTTGTGCGTGATGATTTTTGGTTGTTGACGGCGGCCATCGTCGCTCTGAGAGCCTCCGTGGCGGCTTCGTCTGACTCCTTCTGGAGTTTGCCGTACTTCTCGTACACCTTGTGCCATGATTTGGGGTTGCTTGGTTCCCATCGGTGCTTGTTGTGGAGAAGTCCGTACTTGCGTTGGATGAAGCGACGCCAGTGTTCAGCGGTCAGCTCGTAGATTTCGTCGCCGCTATGGAGCTCAATCGTGCGGAGGTGTTCTGGTGTTCTGACGGCTTTGAGGATCTGGCTAGCGATTTTTGGTGGCACGTCGTCCAGGCAGGTGATGTCCTGAGCATTGTCGATGGCGAGCTTGAGAGCCATGTCGAGAAGTGAGCGTGGCCCAGGCATGGTGACCGAAGTAAGGGGCTCTTTGTTGTTATGCTTAGGTAACGGGTTGGAGTTTGGGATTTGTCTAGTTGGCGTCGAAAAATATCGAGGACAATGGGTAGTCGGAGATGTACGAGAGCGTAGTAATCCGCAGCGTGTCGCAGCCTTCCCTTTGATGGTTGACGACGTAATGAACGGGAAGTGAGACGAGGTGTAGCTGGATGACAATAGCTGTAGAGCGATGGTATGTTCGTTCGTAGAATTCCGATTGTGATTGAATCAAGAATGTCCCTCAGGATGTCTTCGAAGCGGCCAGTTGTATATAGTAACCAGATCCGACCGTTAGGTTGTTGGTGTAAGAAGAATTTGAAGGTTGAGGTTGAGGTTGACCGACTGGCTGTTGGAGTTGTCCGTTTCTATTTGTAGGTCTCAGCTGGCCGATGTACTCCCAAGTACACAGACCACTGGGGCGAAGTAGAGCTGCAGCGTAAAATGTCCGAACAGTACATACTTGGTACACCTGGCGATCAGCTGGGAGTCGAGCCTATTCGATGCTATTGAACAGGCAAGCGGAACCTTGACGGCTACTATTATGTAACCCCCACCTGCCTGCCCTGCAGTGCAGTGCATCCACCAACGAAAATACTCCCTTCTCCGCCGAGAGGTCCATGCTTCAGGTTTCAGCAGTCCGTTGGTAACCATAACAGCCTTCCACGGGCCATATATCGGACTATCAGCCTCTTCATTCCTTTCACCTTCATACACTCAACAAAGAAACTCACAAGATTGCCCGAACTCGTCCGGCGCAATCGAAGACCTCACTTTGCACAGTTTGGAGTTTTCCGCGTTATTGGACTGCTTCTCAATCATATTCACGTCCGTCGAAACAATCCAGCATTGACGCCGAGCACCTCGAGACCGACATCACAACTACAAGTACAAGATGGCTTCCTGGGGTCTACTCGACGACAAAGAGGAGAATGAGCTCCACAAGTCACGACTTCTCAACGTGGAGGAGAAGCCCTTCAAGCGCGTGACTAAGCGCCTTAGCACTCTTCACTCCTTGACCCTCTCGAGAGCTCGTCAAGCACCCACCCCGCCTCCAGAGGGCAACGGCGTGACTGCTGGAACGACCGAGCAGGAAGTCCAGACGCCCACCGCGACCGGTGATTCGGCCACATCAGACCTTGCTCAGCTCAAGGAGGACATCATCCTGGACTTTGCCGCCTTTGATAGCAGCATCGCGCGGCTTCAGTTTCTTCTGACTGCCAACGAGCGTGAGCGTGAACGATATGTCGCCGAGCGTGAGCGCATTCTTAATACGGCACAGGCAGTGCGCAACAACACTGTCCAGCTACGTGTCCAACTGGAGCAGGCCCGTGCCACGCTCGAGCAGCGCAAGAAGTTCGATGAGCTGGCTGATAAGATCACCAACAACCCTGCGCTGCGTACCAGGGCAGAGCAAGCGGCCAACTTGAGAAAACTGGAGGAGGAAATTGCCGAGTTGAAGACGGAGAGCGAAACCTACGGTATCACGTGGCACGAGCGGCGCGACCAGTTTGCCAAGATTATGGATGAGAGCATGCGGTTGAGGCGGTTGATCCGTGATGAGAAAGAGGAGGTGGAGCGCCGCGAAGGCATGGGCGACGACGAAGGCGGTTCCGGAGACACCGAAGCGGACGCCGGACAGACCCCACGACCCGGCATTACTAGCGGTAATGCAACCCCGAGACCGGATAGCGGACTACCGACCAAGAGCGGAGCCGAGAGTGGTGACGCCGCTGGCACACCCCATCCCGTCTCGACACTTGGCGCCAGGACACCGGCGCGCGATACTCCTGCCCCGGGTGACGAGAACCAATCATTCCTCAAGCCGCCCCATGACGTCTCGGGAGGTTACTCGCAAACGACAAGCCAGGAAGCTAGCCGTGAGGGTTCTATGGATAGAGGCGAGGGTAACGAGGCGACACAGGGAACTGATGTGGAAATGACTGAGGTCAAGGATGATGAGGAAGAAGTCGAGGAGCCGGATAGTCCTCTTTCGCCTCTGCCGGATCAGACCCCGCCGCGGCCGCGGATTACGGTTGACGGTCCCAATGCTGACGAGGACACCATGGACACCACGTAAGGGTTGTAGGAGAAAGGAAGGGTGATATGGAGAAGTGGGACGAATGGTGTAGCTTTGTATGTTAGATCTGGTTTGGCCCGCTTATCAGCATTACCAAGAGCCCAGAATCAAGCTTGATTGTAACTGCAGTTCATCCCTAGTGGTTACCTCTTCAAAGACTCTGAGGGCCAAATCACTCCATAGGTCAGTTTGAAACAAAATACTTGCTAGAAAAAAGTCCCCATCATTATCTTCGTCCAACCCCTTCACCTCTCAAGCGCTCTCCGTCAACTTCTTACCATTCTCCAACGCCTCCTTAGCCTTCTTCAAATCCTCCTCGGAAGCAGAACCCTCGCTCTCGGAAATAGCAATCTGCTCCTCAAGCTTCTGAACCGCCTCAGCAATCCTATTGATGAGGGGGCCAAACACAGCCTTGGTCTCTTCAAGCGCCGTTTGCTATTTCATGAGCAAAGAAGGGTTAGGGTTGACTGTGTCTTCGCGGCTTCTGGGTTTGCATAGCATGTTTCATGCACGGTCTTGGGGGTGGAGGTGGAAAAGGGGAGTTAAAAGGGCACCGTACGTACCTCCTGCTTGAGAACGTAAGGAGCGTTGCTGTCCAGCTCGGGGCTGTTGGCGGCAATCTCGTCTTGGAGCTTCTTGATGCGGGCCTCTTGGGAGGTCTGCTCCTTGTGGTAGTAGGACTCCTCCTTGACGAGGCGGTTGACCGATTGGGTCGCGATGTTGAGAGCTGAAGGGGGAGCCATGGTATTCTTGTTTGATGGAGGTGACTGGTTGTAGTGTCTTAGCAGGAGATTTGCAGGTTTATCGTTCGGATATTGTTTCTGTAAAGTCTGTAGGACGGTTGTGATGTCTTGCTGTCTGCCTGCTTGTCTCAGGTTGCTTCGCTTGTTACTGCCTGTCGTTCGCTTTGGCGGTTTGTTGACTTTGGCGAGCTTCGTACGGGAGGTGGGGTTGGCGGGGTAAGTTTCATGAATTTCATCGGTAACAAATCCGACTTTCACTCTTTTTTTCGGAGATTATGCTCATTAACAGGTTCAGTTCGTAAACCATCAGCAATGAAATTACTCCCTTTACACAGCCTTCATAATGTCCGTTTACATGGTTCTCCAATAATCTTGTTACGAGCCGTTCGCGAATCGATTTGGGTATCGCATTCGCCAAACTTGATCTCTTCTTCCAACGGCTCACGGGGCCGTCGAACAAAACCAGATCGGAAGGCAGGGTGGCATGTTGGAAGCCGCAGGAGTCATCTACACAAATGTCATCCTGATATGATGATTTTCATGTGCCCAAGTACCGCACTGTTTCTTATCAGGCAGTTCATCGCGACGATACTGATGGTGTTCTTGTCGTCGAACTTGGCCATCAAAACGTCTTTCCAGATTTGGAAGGAAAGAGGCTGATAACGACAGTTTGAACTAGGAAGTTCTAAAACCCTACCCACCCCCGAACGTCTCGCTCTTCTCCGCCCCATRCGTTTGCCATGGGCGCCCTGCTTTCACTTTCAAGCTGCATCTCCAAAGTTCGAACGATAACGAAACATGGTGAACAAAGAAGAGTTGTAACTCTTGACAAGTTGTTAACGCGGACCCTAGTTCACCCGGACACTGTCAACACTAGCCCGCCGCTAATATCTCTGACATTGGCTCCTCTTTAGCGATTGCCGGTTCGAATCTCTCGTCTTGTTCCCCTGTAATTTAAGGAAACGATCTCGAAATCCAGTGATGGCATCGAGATGCAGGGCGGTGCCACTTGCCGGGGCTGGGCTGGGAGCCAGAGGGAGGAATGTCGGGGCACCGTGACAGTTCCGCATCGCTTGGCGATTTCGAGGTTCCGGTTGGAGGTTGGTCCAGGGGCCCGGAGGAGGAAGGTGCTGGTTCCATTCCGCTGGGGGAGGATCGGGCCTGCCCTGTCAGTGGCCCCGTTCCGTCACTGGTGTGGACAGCGACAGCCCCAGTGGAGGGAGGTGACCCCCAGCTACGCCGTTGTACAGCGTCGGAGCCGCCGCATTCCAATTGAACCATACTCGAGTCAGAAATGTGCGCCGAAGAGAGGCGACTTTTGTAGAACTGGACACGTCGCAGCACAAACATGTACCCCGGCCGGAGGTAGTACATATGGCTGAATAATTCCAGACCATCATTTTTTTCACCAAAGGCAACCTCTTCGACGAGGCAAGCTACAATCTTTTTCTCTTGCTCTGATTCCATGATACTGCTATAAGCGTGTCTTCTTACCGTTCTCTTTTCAAGGCCTTGTTCTTGAAGACTGTGGACTTTAGCTCCAATACTGCTGGGGCGTTTTTCCACCTTTCGTTGAAGCTCTTTGGAGCCTTCACCTTTCGATTTCCGCCGAACAGCGCCGTTACGCTTTGCTTTTCGCAACTTCGAACGAACCTTTGTGAACATGGAGGCCGCGTTCGCAAAGCCCGTCGATGAGGTCCTCAGCACCTTTGGTGTCGACCCTGCCACCGGTCTAAGTGACGAGCAAGTAGCTCAGTCTAGGGCCAAGCACGGGAAGAATGGTATGCGCTTTCTCTACGATATTTCTATAACATAGCCTTTAGTTATTCTATCAATTACCTTTGCTAACCGTTCTGCCTGGCTCAGCCATCCCCGAGGAACCTCCGACACCCATCTGGGAGCTTATCCTGGAACAATTCAAAGACCAGCTGGTTCTCATCCTTCTGGGCTCTGCCGCCATCTCGTTCGTACTTGCGCTTTTCGAGGAGGAGGGCGGCTGGAGCGCCTTCGTCGACCCCGCCGTCATCTTGACAATCCTTATTCTCAACGCCGTTGTTGGGGTGTCCCAGGAAAGCAGTGCCGAGAAGGCGATTGCTGCTTTGCAAGAATACTCGGCCAACGAGGCCAATGTGGTGCGCAATGGACAGATTACCCGTATCAAGGCCGAGGAGCTTGTGCCAGGCGATGTCGTTGACATTGCTGTTGGTGCTCGCATCCCTGCTGACTGCAGATTGATCTCGATCGAAAGCAACAGCTTTGCTGTGGACCAGGCCATCTTGACCGGAGAAAGTGAAAGCGTCGGGAAAGACTTCCAGGCCGTTGTTAGCGACGACAAGGCTGTCTTGCAGGATCAGGTCAATATGCTGTTTTCGGGTACAACTGTCGTCACTGGCCACGCCAAAGCCGTCGTTGTCTTGACTGGTTCCAACACAGCTATCGGCGACATTCACGAGAGCATCACCGCACAGATCTCCGAGCCCACCCCCTTGAAACAGAAGCTCAATGACTTCGGAGACCAGCTCGCCAAGGTTATCACTGTCATCTGCGTTCTCGTCTGGCTCATCAACATCCCCAACTTCGCCGACCCCAGCCATGGAAACTGGACCAAGGGTGCCATCTACTACCTCAAGATTGCCGTCTCCCTTGGCGTTGCGGCTATTCCTGAAGGTCTTGCGGTTGTCATCACCACCTGCCTTGCCCTTGGAACTCGCAAGATGGCAGCTAAAAACGCCGTAGTGAGAAGTCTTCCGTCTGTTGAGACCCTGGGCAGCTGCAGCGTTATTTGCTCTGACAAGACCGGCACTTTGACCACCAACCAAATGAGCGTTAACAAGATTGTCTATTTCAACCAGGATGGTACTGATCTGGAGGAGCTAGATGTTGAGGGAACCACCTTTGAGCCCAGGGGCGCTATCAAGTCGCAGGGCAAGGAGGTTACCGATCTTGCCCAAAACTCCGCTACCATTCTTCAGTTGACCGAAGTCGCCGCTCTCTGCAACGATGCCCGTCTTGACTACCATCCCTCTACCGGCACTTTCTCGAACGTGGGTGAAGCTACCGAAGGCGCCCTCCGTGTTTTGGCTGAGAAGATCGGCCCTTGCGCCCCCTCCGATTGCCCTCCTAAGGATCGCGTTCACTACGCTAGCTCCTGGTACGAGAAGAAGTACCAGCGTCTTGCCACCTACGAATTTTCGCGTGACCGCAAGAGCATGTCCGTCTTGGTTGRGGGTGATGGTCAGCAGAAGCTTCTCGTCAAGGGAGCCCCTGAATCGCTCATCGAACGCTGCACTCACGCTCTTCTCGGTCCCAGTGGCAAGAAGGTACATCTGGATCGTAACATGTCCGAACTCCTCATGAAGGAGGTTGTCGAGTATGGCAACCGCGGTCTTCGTGTCATCGCTCTGGCTAGCTTGGACAACGTCGCCGGTAACCCTCTTCTTCACACCGCGAAGTCTACCGCCGAATATGCCTCTCTCGAACAGAACCTTACCCTCATCGGTCTCGTCGGCATGCTTGACCCTCCTCGCCCTGAAGTTGCTGCTTCTATCAAGAAGTGCAAGGATGCAGGCATTCGCGTCGTCGTGATTACCGGTGATAACCGCAACACCGCAGAGAGCATTTGCCGTCAGATCGGTGTCTTTGGATCTAACGAGGATCTGACTGGCAAGAGCTATACTGGTCGCGAGTTCGATAACCTTAGCCCTGGTGAGCAACTCGAGGCCGCCAAGACTGCTTCTTTGTTCTCTCGCGTGGAGCCTACTCACAAGTCCAAGCTGGTTGACCTCCTCCAGTCTCTCGGTGAGGTCGTTGCTATGACTGGTGACGGTGTCAACGATGCTCCTGCTCTGAAGAAGGCTGATATTGGTGTTGCTATGGGTTCCGGCACTGACGTGTCGAAGCTTGCCGCTGATATGGTGCTTGCTGATGATAACTTTGCCACTATCGAGGTCGCCATCGAGGAAGGCCGCGCCATCTACAACAACACCCAGCAGTTCATCCGCTACCTCATCTCTTCCAACATCGGCGAGGTCGTCTCTATCTTCTTGACGGCCGCTCTCGGTATGCCTGAGGCTCTGATCCCGGTCCAGCTTCTGTGGGTGAACTTGGTCACCGACGGTCTCCCCGCTACCGCTTTGTCGTTCAACCCCCCTGACCACGATATCATGCGTCGCAACCCCAGAAAGCGTGACGAGAAACTCATCGGCGGATGGCTCTTCTTCCGTTATCTCGTCATTGGCACCTACGTCGGTCTCGCCACGGTCGCCGGTTATGCTTGGTGGTTCATGTTCTACTCTGAGGGACCTCAGATCAGCTTCTACCAGCTGTCCCACTTCCACCGTTGCTCTACCGAGTTCCCTGAAATTCGCTGCGCCATGTTCTCCAACGACATGGCCAAGGCCGGTTCGACTGTCTCGCTCTCCATCTTGGTCGTCATTGAGATGTTCAACGCCATGAACGCGCTCTCCTCCAGCGAGTCTCTTTTGACGCTCCCTGTTTGGAAGAATATGATGCTCGTCTATGCTATCGGTTTGTCCATGGCCTTGCACTTCGCTCTTCTCTACACTCCTATCCTCCAGACCCTCTTTTCGATCTTGCCCTTGAACTGGGCCGAGTGGAAGGCCGTGATCGTCATCAGCGCCCCTGTTGTGTAAGTTTTTCGCCCCGTCTTTCATATGTTTCTTTTCAAACAGTGTGCTAATATCTCGTCTAGGCTTCTTGACGAACTTCTCAAGGCCGTGGAGCGCAAGTTCTTCGTCCAGAGCAGCCCCAGCTCGGTGCCCTCTGATAAGAATAAGGATCTGTAGGTTCAGGGTGTTAGATTTTACCTGGTCTGGTAGCTTTAGATCTAGACGTAAACAACTTCTTTTGTCTATACAACAGATCGTATACCCAGCGGATTGCATCATGCATAACTTGTGACGGAATTGACGTCTTTGAATAGCCAGTATTGACAAGCACAGATATCTCGTCCGCTCGCTAGTGTGTCATGTTGCAAATGTATTTGTTCTACAGAGCCCAAGGGTACCGATGATCCATTAGCGCGTATGCGACTTGATTACTCTTGGCCCAGATCCATCATCATCATTATGCCCGAATGTCCCGCTTAATCCTGTCGTCCCTTCAATAGCCTCTTGGTAACCTTGTCCTTCTCGATAATGTAAACATGGGCGCCCCAGCCTGACAAAGCATCTCTGTCGACGGCGTTAAGGAGAGCCTGTGATATGGTCTCGAAGAGGTCCTCGGGTCCCTGTTAAATATCGTCATCGTTAGTACCACTCCTCTATGACGACAACCGAAGACCAACAGCCAAGCCAGTGCTTTTCTCGGAGCTTGGACATACCAGATTCGGCTCCCACAAACTCTCGCACATGCCAAACAACTGCTCCGTCGCCGTCCCGCTCACAATGAAGTCCTTCGCGAAATCGATGCACCCGATGCTGTCAAAGCCGCAGATGAACGGCTCGCCCGTCTTGGGATCCAAGCCAGCAACAACGGGGCTGACAAAATAGGGCCCAAAGCGGCGCTCGTACAGGCTGCTGGACACGAGGTTGGCGAACGTCCGGGGCGCAATGTTGCGCTCCTCCCGAAGTCGGTACATGTTCACCTTGTACCGGAACAGGTCCGACACGGTCGACACGTCCGTCGCCAGACCGGTAAGCCCCAGAAAGACGTCGCCGTATTGGAAGATCTTGGGGAAGTTGTTGGAGACTGTCAACGCCTGAAGACCGAGGCGCAGGTCGCATGCGATGGCTACGCAGTCTTTGCCAACCATGGCGACGGCAGCGCCGCCGTCTGTGGAGGGTGGGGAAGAGCGATGGTTAGTTAAGGTGCGCTGATGATGTTATGCCTTTCGAGGTGGAGGGGTCAAGGTTTAGAGAATCGGGTATTGGGATATCGTACTTATCGAGAAGGGGGACGACTGTTTGATGGCATCATGGTTAGCTTGAGATCTTGTTGGTGTTCCTCGGAAATAGGTTTATTTGAAATGTCGTAGTGATCGGGCAGGCTTACCATCTTGTGCCTGGGATGTGATGCAAGTGGTGATGGTTGCTTGCTCGGAAGACGGAGGGATGTTCGGCGATGGGGCTGGTATCGTTTACTGCAGTATGGTCCAAGTAGGATGGACTGTTCGTCTTCGCCGTGCGGGGTATTCGCGATGTATCGGTGATGTTTGGTGAAAGTGGTTTGGAAGCTTGTTGTTTCCGTTGTCGAGCTCGCCTTCGGACGGGCAAGGGCAGCTCCATCCAGTTGACGAGACGGACAGGGCAAGGCAACACGCAGCTGGCGCGGCTGGCTGGGCGGAGGACTGGATGGTGTTCACTACCAAGGGTGCCGGGCACCTGCAGGGCAGTTACTGTGTACCTTCGTAGCTGCCACTGCACGGGGCATGCGATGCTAGAGGTAGGTGGTTTGTAGCGGTTCTGTAGGTGGCAGGAACTGCCCACTGTTTCTCCCCTTCCCCGTTGCTGGGTGAATGTTGCCATCAAACGTACTGCGTAATTGCCCCTCCTGAGCTTACAAGATGCCCGCCGGCCGTGGAAGCTCTCAGAAAGCTTCCTATGCACGTGTCCTCGACGAAACGACGGTGACCTGAAGACACGACACTCGCTCGCCGCCTCATCACTTCCATACTTTCAGTGTTCATATACCATCTGACAAAGCACATATCAGACTTTCTATCATCCGGTCTTATCTCGACTTGAAGCCTTATAACCCCTCCTTGCCGGGCTGATATTTGCCGATTACGTTACGCGGGGTTGCCTGAAGAACAGCCGCCAAACATAACATCCACAAGCAACTACGTAACTGCTCCTTGGAAGGACACAATCGTCTCAGCTCAAGAGGACAGCTTCAACACTTATCAAAGTCTCGGCCTTCTCGTACCACTTCAACCATAAAGCTTCACAACCACACCGACCTTCATCATACCAGTTTTGTTGCGCCGGCTCAACGCTAGGAGCAACATCGTTCACGTCTTTTCTCACTATTCCCCACAATCATAGTCTAAGCCGCCAGTATGTCGGCGCACGTTGAAGTGGTCTCTACGGACCTGAGGAGGACGAAAGTCAAAGTTACGCCCGGAACCTACCTGGTCGATGTTCTGGGAGAAGCTTGTCAAAAGTTCAACCTGAACAGTGACAAGTACCAACTTAAGTGAGAACGAAAGCCCCATCCAGTTGCCAGATCATGTTGAACTGACACCTGCATACAGGCACAAGCAAAAGCTGATCGATCTGTCTGGTCCCTTCCGCACGTCAGGTCTCGTGTCTGGCGCCAAGCTCGAACTTGTGCAAAAGTCTAAGAGCGCAGCAGTTGTGTCGATAGCCCTCGATGTTAACGGTCAGCGGTACACGAAGAAGCTATCCAGTGACATGACGCTGTGGCAGGTCATGCGGCAGTTCGAGGTTGCGGAGCAGGGGTTAAACCTGACCGGCAGAGGCACGCCTAAGAGCAGTACCGGCCCTCAGGGAACCAGCGGCCAGTTATACTTCAAGGCGCCAGTGGTGAACATCATGGGCAGGGAGTACACTTCGATGGAGGATCTACAGAAGACACTGTCCCAATGTGGTATCAATTCTGGCAGCATCGTTCTGCGGGTTTCCTTCCGCGACACCGACAAGACCCTGTATGAGGCGATGCAGGATATCGGCCAATATCTCAAGGAGGTGGAACCAGATCAACCGAAGACACAGGCAGGCGAACCTTCAGCACCAGCGACTGGGTCAGCACCGGCGATAGAGGAACCTATAGAAGATCTGACTCTAGCTGCTGGGCCGAAGCCCGTCAAGGAGAGTACGTTAGCAGAGCCAGAACTACAGGTGGGCTCCGCAGAGGCAGCCAAAGCCGCGGCCCCGGTCGCCTCTGCTGCGGAACCAGTCCCGAAGACCGACCCGATGGACATCGTCGATGAGGTGGTCGCCCCTCCTTCTGTTCCTCCTACAGAGACCACGACCACTACCAGCGAACCCAGCGACCCCCTTGCACCCACGGGTGTCTTCAACGCCCCGTCCTCTACCACCCCGCTCGCCGCCCGGGTCCAGGTAGACGATTCTGTGTACGAGCCCACCATCGCCCATGCTCAGTTACGGCAACAACAGCTTCTGCAACGTGCGCAAAACCAACGGCTCAAGTCCGATGCTGAACTGGCGGCTGATGCGGCCGAGGAAGCGGCTCGGCTCGCCAAGATCACGCGGGTTGATATCAAGGTCCGTTTCCCGGACCAGACGTCGGCGCAGTGGACAGTCACTCCGGAGCACACCGGCGCTTTCCTGTACCAGGCCGTCAAGGGAGTCATGGCCCATCCGGACCAGCCTTTCCGTTTGATCCTCCCAGGTACGCACCCGATCGTTGCCGTTCAAGATGGTAACAAGAGGCTGGTGGCGGACTATAAACTCCGAGGAAGGGCACTGTTGAATCTTGTATGGGATGATGCGGCGTCGGAGGAGGCGCGAAAGGCGCCGTTCCTGAAGGGCAGTGTGGCTAGCCGAGCGCAGGAGGTGGTGGTACCGGATGTATCACAGGAGGAAGGTGAAGAGGAGAAGGATGTCCAGGCTGGACCGTCGTCATCGGGCGGCCAAGAGGTGAAGCGAAAGGGTGATCATGGTCTGGATTCTGATGCTGTCAAGAAGAAGCTGGGGAAGTTGTTCAAGCTGCCTGGTAGGAAATGAGCAGCTTGCGACGGCCTTCAGTTGGACGATGCCATCACCGTCTAAGCTTCCGAGTTACACAAGCTTTCGAGTGGCAGTCGTTTGCATGGTTGGGCGTTCTTTAGGAGGTAGTTGTACATGGAGTGGATAGGGGATAGACAATGTGCCAGTGCTTCTCTATGCACCGTCAATATGGCAAAAACAGATAGCAAAGCGTAATGAACATGCATTGTATGTACTATGCTCATGGCGCAAATCAAAGTTGAAGTAGACAAATGTGACATCACAGTTCAAGAGAGGGAGAGGAGCTTGTTCGTAATTCAGCATCTTGTCATTCAAGATGGTGTCATTTCGTTTCTATTCCCAGAGGCCAGCTATTTTCTAACCAGTCCACAAGGGAAAAGCGCTTAGATCCGATCCATAACAAAACGAACCAACGTCACGCCGAACAATGCCAGAGAAACGACAAGAGGCAGAATTCCTTTTTGGTATTTTTAATCACACTCTCCAAGCAGGCCATCCATTGGGATTAACCAATTTAGTGACCGGCACGGCGAGCCTCAGCGATGACGCGCTGGAGGTCCTCAACCTTCGCCTTAGCACGGCCGAAGGTACCGAGCCTCTTCTTGGCGAGCTTGCGGGCACGCTTGTCCTTGGAGTTGCGGAGCAACTCAATGACGCGGCGCTCGTAGGGAGCAAGGCTGTAGTAGGAAACACAACGTTAGCAAGAGTTCTTCCAGGTGGATATCTGCACACATGCGCCCCAACAGTCCTTCCTTTCCAAATCCGATCAAGCGCTCGCTCCAGTACTCCCAACGGAAATTGCGATCTCTTGTAGAAACAGGCACACGTCTGTGTACCGCCCAAGAACCATCATCTTCCGTCGGTCGAACTGTTGTGTGTGTGCCTGATCGGGTTTTTCGAGATTGACTGCTTGGCGCAAATGTTTCGATGTAGAAAAGTGAAATCGGTAGAACGTACCCAGCGACCTCCTGGACGATGCTGCGAACGAAAGCAGTGCGCTTGCTCAGGTGACCCTTGGTGCGGGAAACACGGGGCTTGGAGACACGAGCAGTGGTCTTCTGTATTTGGGGCAAAAGATAAAATCCCGGTCAGCGATCACAGTTCCTTTCTTCGTT
The DNA here is from genome assembly GCA_009805285.1 of Neurospora terricola FGSC 1889. NCBI lineage: Eukaryota > Fungi > Ascomycota > Sordariomycetes > Sordariales > Sordariaceae > Neurospora > Neurospora terricola. Next base: position 36,835 of record RANZ01000223.1, on the reverse strand, counting down.
TCTCGAACAATCGTTCGGCGTAAAGTGGTGTTGGAGTTGGAGTTGTTGAAAACAAGAGGGTAAATGCAGTGTCCATCGTCTGCGATAGCCCTGATTTCCCTTTTTGTTTTCAGGAAGGCAACGCAGAGATCCTCCACGAGGTGAGACGTACGTGACCCTTCTTGAGGCCAACGGCGAGGCCGGTCTTGGATTCAGCAGCCATTTTGATGGTTGGTTGGAGAGGTGATTCCGAAAAGGGTGGTTGTCGGATGCTCGAAATCGTCGGCTGAACGTCGAGGGGACTTGGGAGAATAAAAGTTCGCGACTGATTTTTGAAGTACCCGCCCGAAAAGTGGAAAATGTTCTGTGGGTGTGGCTGGCTGGGGGGGGGGGGGGGGGAATGGTCGCGTTTTGTGGCTGGTGCAGTTGTCGCTTGTGGCTTATGTAAGTCGAAGAACACCATCTCCCGTGCCGTCACTTGGCGCTGCTCAACTTCCAACTCTTACTCCTCTCGGTGACACCATCTCTTCCTGGTTACAACTCAGCTTCAACACCACAATGCATCAACAACTACTCTTCAGCATGAAGCGGAACCAGAGCACCTCACACCCCTACAATGTTTCTTAACCTTCCGACTGCGACTGCCGCAAGGGCAACCTTTGTAACCTCCAGCTTGACACTCGCCCTATCCCGTCTCCACTGCCCTGTCCTATTTCGAGAGGACCCTTCGACAGCCAGCTTGTTCATACAACGAAGACGAAGACGGTTGCCTCACCATCTTGTTATTTCGAAACAAAACTAGGCATCCTCGCTCTCTTTGTCATCTCCGAAGTACCACCCTAGGATCATTACACTCAGCAAAGGCAAACACCTGCCCGGACTTGAAACTCCTTCGCCAATTCTTCTTTCGGTGTCACGGTGTTGGCACGACGGGTGTAGGTATACGAGATGTTGTTGGACAGGGTTCCCCACTGAAAATATCGAGAGCTCCATGCCAGATCATTATCCGGAGACCCCAGCCTCGTTTGTTTGTGCGGTCCGCATTCTCTATCCTTAGACCCTGGAGGCTGTTTGGGTCCAGGGCCAACCGAAGAGGCCCTTTCTAAAAGCATGACCTTGGTGAAGTCTGAAAACGGTTCGGGTCAGCTTCCCGAGCTCAGTTGCCTATGGCGGTCTGACCTTGTATTCACTGCAGGGTATGCGCACCAAACATAGACCACAAGGACAGGTTGTATCAGAGCGGTGCAGATGCTCTGTCACCCCGGGCGAATTTTCGGGTCTGGAGTGGTTGTTGGATAACGCACGCAAGCCTGCCAGCATTTAATCACGTTGTGATGGATGGAGCAGTCGTAGGACGGGTAGGCTATGGAGCCGCAAACGGTTTGGGAGCACCAGCAGCCGAAACTATGCTCTTCCCGCGGCATTCCTTCGTTGTCGGTATTCCTTGGACATCCGCCATGACGAATCTTCGAATACTGAGGACCTGAGCCAAGCATGGTACTTTCAGTGCTGTCAAGAAGCGCCTTAGCCGATGAACTCCTTTTGGCCAGGTCAGTAGACAACATCTGGACGAGCTCGAACTCCCTTGCTGTCCCGGGGATATCGTAGCACACAATATTTCAAACACGCCAAACTAAGAATCTGCCAAAATTTTCCGAGACCGTGCAAAGGAGAGTAACGGAAGACCGATGTCAACCGAGCATAATACAGAATATTTCGGCAGTACTGTGTATCAACTGATAGAGAGCAAGTTTTGCTTGACTGAAGTTGATGTACATGTATACATACTGGAACTTGGTCCGTCCTGTCCGGATCATGGCAGCCAGATCTGCGCCTGACACTTCCAATCATTGCCCACCTCAGTACTTTATGTCCTGCCAGATTTGCAGATCGGATAGCCACAGTGTGGTACGCCGCAAGTGCTTGACTGCCACAGGTTTGGGTCACCTTAGAGGTATTCTCATTGCCGAATGCTGTGTGGATTGGATCTTCAAGGCAGTTGTACCGCTGTGAAGACGATCTACCTCACAGCATTCCGTTCCCTGCACCGTTGTCTCCTACGTATGCTTGAGTAATGGGGCAGGGCAAGACAACAATGGACTTGCTCTTCCTGCCTTTATAAAGGCATGGGCTCACTAATCATTCCTGAACTATTTTAGCTTCTGCCATTGCTCTTTCTGTGTCTGCCTATCTGCACGACTGTCAACTCAGGCAGATATAAACCACACCTGCATCCAAACGACCTAGACATCCCCATTACACATCAGGATCACTCGAATATTCGACTTCACACCGCCATCATGCTTATTACAAACCTGCATGCCCTCGTGGCTCTTATCCCTCTTGTGGCTTCTCTCCCCTCGATGCCCTCGTTTACAAACAAACTCGAGTCCCTCTCCTCACGCGATGACCAATGCCCGTTCCCAGACTCCTACAAGATCACGTCGCTCCAGGTCTGGACACCAAAGAATGGCAACACCCATCCGATTGTCGTCAATTTTCAATACGCAGACGACGAGACAAAGATCGCAACGTCTTGTCACTACAATGGAACTCAGCCAAACATAGGACCAGAGGGCTTAGCCCCCAGATATGCTTGCGAAAACCCAACCGTGCAGTTCCAGTGGATCCAAAAGACGAGCTCGCTGTCTATCATCGAGCTGGCATGCCCCAATACACCAGAGTCGTAAGTTTCCCATCAGAGAGACTTGCAGTACCCATCATCATCAGAAGACGTCATCAGATCTCTAACAATGAAAGCAGGGGCTTCATGGCCTTGGACCAGATAACCCCCAGGCTCAGCTGCGTCGATACTAGCAACACGACCCCGTTCGGAGAAGGGTCGCAATGCTTCTCTCTAGACTTTGCCATCCTCAGCAATTTCACTGCTCTCGACCCCATCGAACCCCCAGGAGGAAACTAGATCCCGAGAAGAGAAGGGGAATCGTGGAGAAGACAAGAGAAATCACGGGTGCCTATGTAGTTGATAGAGAATGGGATACATGATACGGTAATGGATGAGGAATGGATGGGATACGGGGTACGGTAGTTAATGAGGAATGAATACACAATATCAACATCTAGCCGGGTCCAAGGTGGTTGCCGTCAGTGAGGGAGTGGTCCAGGTTCCCCTTGCATGATAGCACTTCGTGATGTGTAAGTTGAGTTGTAGAAAGTTAAAGTTCCGAGATATTGCGGGGTGTTGCAGCGGTGGCGCTCGCTTACCCCTGCTTATGCGGCCCCTCCATACCGGGCAGGCATTGCACTCGCATGGCAACTCCCGTTCATCTGACCACTGAAACTGCAGTGTACGGGCGTCCCTGAAGCCTGGAACAAGTCAACGTCACCACTTCCGCTTTGTGTTCCTCTTCCCCGCCGTTCCGCTTGCTCTGCCCAACCTCACCTCCATTCATCATCTTCAAAACTCGTACCGTAATCATCGTGTTTCAGAGCTCGCACAATTACACCACCAGTCCGCTTCATATTTCGAACCCTAGGAATTGAATTCAGAGATCCTACCTAGAAGGTCATTACAAGAATAAGACCCGTTAATCCGCCCTATCAACTACTATTTACGTACGTCCCGGTCATCCTTCCTGGTTGGTTCACTCACCAGTCACTGGTCCAGGGTTGGTCACGCGGTACGTTCTCGCCGCCCGGAGACCATGTTTGACCGACATCTTGTGCAAGAGAAGTCTTTCTGAGGAGAACCTGGCCTCCCGACTTTGCTCTCTTGATACTTTCTCTAGGTCATTTTGATAGCAGTGAGTCTTGGTTGGGAAGGTCTCGACAGCTTCAGATCCATCCAGAGCATGCAACCTCTTCATCCGCGAAAATGCATCTGCTACACCAGCTTGGTTCCTTCCTCCTTCCGCTCACGTCTCACTTCGTTAAAAGTGGCCTCGCAAACCCGTTAGCCGTTCCAGGAGACCCAAGTAACCCTCAACAGCACCCCTTAGCTTCACTTCACAGCTACGCCGCGGATACCGATGGGGGAGCTCACACCGGCATACCACCAGCCCAGAAAGGCGGCGTCTCGCTCCCATTCTTCGCCTTCCTCGAGCGCATGGCTCGCCTAGTGGACATCACCTACTGCGTCGGCACGACGGGCGTATCGAAACCCTTCTCGTGCGTCTCCCGCTGCAAAGATTTCCCTTCGCTGCGGCTCGAGCGGACCTGGAACACGGGCCTACTCCTCAGCGATAGCTGCGGGTACATTGCCGTCGACCACGGCGAGAGGAAGAGGGACGAGCGGCACGGTGGCAGGACCGTGGTGGTCAGCGAGCCGGCTATCATCGTGGCGTGCCGGGGGACGTATAGCATTACTAACACGATTGTTGATTTGAGTACGGTGCCGCAGGAGTATGTGCCTTATCCTGCGCCGGATGATGATGATGAGGATGAGGATGGGGATAGGAAAGCTGGAAAGGGAAGAAACGTTAACAACAACAACATTGATAACAAATGCACCAACTGCACCGTCCACATGGGTTTCCTCGCCTCCTGGCGCAGCGCGCGCGACTACGTCCTACCCGCCCTCAAAGCCGCCCGCGCCAAACACCCCGATTACCCTGTCCACCTGGTCGGGCACAGCCTCGGCGGCGCCGTCGCCGCTCTCGCCGCGCTGGAAATCCGGCTCTCGCTAGGCTGGCAAGACGTCCAGGTGACGACCTTTGGTGAACCGCGTATCGGCAACCAAGCCCTGGTGGACTACCTGGACAAAGCCTTCGGTCTCGATATTGAAGAGGACGAGGACGAGCGCGAGAACAGAGCCTACCGCCGCGTAACCCACATCAACGACCCCGTCCCCCTCCTCCCCCTGACAGAGTGGGGATATCACTCGCACGCAGGCGAGGTGTACATTTCCAAGCCGGACCTGCCGCCTGCCCCTGAAGATTTAAGGCTGTGTCGGGGGGATAATGACCCGGAATGCATGGCGGGGGCAGAGAAGTCGGATGGCGGCGGATGGTTCGATGGTAGTCTGCTGGAGGTGGCTGACTTGCTGGCGCTGGCGGCGACGAAGGGGATTGATCTTGATTTTTATTATCGAGATCCTGTTGATGTTGCTGTTGTTGATGGTGATGACGGCAACGATGGTGGTGATGCTAATACTGGGGATGACGTTGATGATGACGGTGAGCCAACCGCAACAGCACCCACGAGCAGGACAAAAAGGATGTTCCCCACCAGACTCAAGCTCTGGCAGCTCTTCTTTGCACACCGGGATTACTTTTGGAGGCTGGGGTTGTGCGTCCCCGGCGGTGACCCGGCGGATTGGGGGAGAGACAAGTATAACTTGACGCAGGCGCAGGAATCTTTTGTTCTTGGTGATGGCGAGTTATGAAAACCGTACTACATATCATTATGAGCATTGGTTTTTCAGGGGGTTTGTTATTTAATCACAGAGGAGCGTCTGCCATGACACACTTGTTTGTGTTCAGGGAAACGGAACCATATGGGTGTGGGTGTTCGGGCGTACGTATGGATTTAGGGAACCTCAACGAGGAAACCTAAAAACGGTGTTAGGAACCCCGTTAGAAAGGGCATCAAGTTATCTTGACAAAGGCATTATTCGGTTGATAGCATATGGCAGGCGTTAGGTTGGAGAATGGGTTCTGATGTTGAACACAATGTCTCAACGTAACCGGGTAGGTTATCATATGAATATTTAGTTGAAGTTGGCCTATCTACAGACTGAACAAATTGTCTATATAATAAGAAGGTCGTTTGAGAGGCTGTGTATGTATTGATATGCTGCACTCTATGGGACGTGACACTTACATGGCACACCGCCTTGATCTCCCGGGTATACTTTATGTGTATGTCGGCGCCCAAGAACTCCAGCAATGTTGTGGCCGAAGCCTCCTTAGTCTACAAACCAAACTTTTAAGCCATGGCGAAATAGTTTAAGGGCACTTGTAAGCACCGCAGAACAATAGAACAATGTACGTGAACGTCCTTTCATGAGAGGACAGGGATATATCTCTGATTTGAGTATCATTTGTTTTCCTCGCCAAGAGGGAAGGTGTAGTCCCTTTGGCTTTTCCGGGGGGGGGGGGGGGGGGGGGGG
>RANZ01000223.1:0-30712 GCA_009805285.1 Neurospora terricola FGSC 1889 | reverse complement strand
GTTGTTTAATAGAGACCTTCTTGTTCCTTCTCTTACCCTCTTCCCATCCGAGAAAAAGCAGGTGGAAGGGAGAGGTGTGGCGACAACGACGAGGGGGAAAAGGATAATAATAAGAGAATAGGAAACGTGACCGTAAGAGAAACGACTATCATGCCCTGCATTTCAGTGGCCCCCGGCATCAACCAACTCCCTTTAGCGAAGCCCCCGCCCAGTCAATGGCCAATGTGCCGCATATTCACGCTCCATCCGCCAGCCGGTCAAGTCCAGAGAGAACAAAGCCCAGCTCCGAGTTTACAAAAATCCTAGCTATCAAAGTCAAGAAGCAACACAAGACCAGTTGCGCAAAAGACGGGCGCTCCCGTGCCACTCCGGTACACCTCAGGCAACCAGCGAGGGCATGCACCCGTCATGGCGAAAGAAACCACGGTCTGGAAAAGTGCGCTTACTGCTCCTCGGGAGCCTTCTCCTCAGCGGTCTCAGCCTTCTCCTCGGCCTTCTCCTCGGCCTTGGGGGCCTCAGCAGCGGCCTCAGGCTCGCCATTATCGGACGAGGTCCAGAGAGTGAGGTTATCCCTGAGGAGCTGCATGATAAGGGTGCTGTCGCGGTAAGACTCCTCGGAGAGGGAGTCGAGCTCGGCAATGGCATCATCGAAAGCCTGCTTGGCGAGGTGGCAGGCGCGATCAGGAGAGTTAAGGATCTCGTAGTAGAAAACGGAGAAGTTGAGGGCAAGACCCAGGCGGATAGGGTGGGTGGGAGTGAGCTCGGTCTGAGCAACATCGGTAGCGCTCTGCATGACAGTGAAAACACCAGGTTAGCAAAAGCGCATTGGTAGCAAATCGCGCGAATTTTCAAAAGCTCGTACCTTGTAAGCCTCGTGAGCCGCGGTAGCAGCGTTCTTGCGCTTCTCGCCGGAGGCAAACTCGGCAAGATAACGGTGGTAATCACCCTTCCTGTGAAGAAATACCGATTAGCGACCGCCAAGGTCAGGGGTTTGGCCTGGAATACATACATCTTGTGGTAGAAGACCTTAGACTCGCCAGTGGCGGCGTGGGGAATAAGGGACTCGTCGAGGACCTCGAGGACATCCTTGCAGACGGTCTCAAGCTCGAGCTCAATCTTTTGCCTGTACTCCTTGATGATGGCGACGTGCTTATCGGAGCCCTTGGACTCCTCCTTCTGCTCAATGGAGGAGATGATGCGCCAGCTGGCGCGGCGGGTGCCGACGACGTTCTTGTAGGCAACGGAAAGGAGGTTGCGCTCGTCAACGGTGAGCTCACCACCGAGCTTGGCGACCTCCTTCATGAAGGTGACCATCTCATCGTAACGCTCAGCCTGCTCGCAGAGGCGGGCGAGGAAAGTCTTGCTGTTGATTTTACCGTCTCGTCAGTACGCAGCCTGCCAGTGGGGTCAGATACACCGATGCCGAAGCCCGCGCGAACAGCGGGCAGCAGGCAGCAGGCAGCGGAATCACACACACCTCTCGCGCTACACCAAAGAAGAGGGCAAACGTTAGCATATGTGTTGCAACTTGACGGACGGAGGTGGGCGGCGAGCGTAGCGATCCTGCTGGCCATGACCGGCGCCGAGGAGGAGAAGGCGGTGTCGAGGAATGGGGGAATGGGCCGTCTGCGCCCGAAGGCCGGCGTTGATGGCGGGCTGGAGCTGACTTACTTCGTTGGCCATTTTGTTTATTGGGTTGGGTATAGGGTGCGGAAAAAGATCGCTACTGTTGCAGATTGAGAATGGAGGAGGAGAAAGCGGAAAGAGAGGGAGAAAAAAATAGGTTGACCGGAAGACTGCGGTGGTTTTGCTTTGCTGGCTTGTGACGTGATAAGATTGGGAAGCGGGCAGGTTCGAAGGAGTGTCGCTGGGTTGAAGGCAAAGGGACTTTGACTTTAGGGAGAGGGCCTGAGATTCCCCCGATCCCCGCCCAGTCTAGTGCGAGCCAGCCGTGCTGGGGGGGGCTTGCTTTTTTTCGGGGCCAAGGTCGAATTAAACGACGATTGGCTGCTAGCGAGAGACCTAGCCGCCCAAACGGCTCCGGCGGTGACCAGGCCAAACAGGCAAGGGGTCGGGAGTCTCTCGCTAACAGGTGGATGGGCAATTGGGACGAGAATCGAGTGGCCTCCACGCGATTGCTTGACATTTGCGTGTGCCCACCCTGCCGCACAGGGCATCTTAGGATCACTCGACCACTCCGACATCCACAGGTCCGCCTTGTTCTCTCTTATTCCCCGAGTCCAGCCATGCTTTTCGGAGGGGGAGGAGTTGGAGTTGGGCCCAAACCAAAACGCTCCCGTGGCTCCCAAATTTGGCAACAAAACCAGGGAACAAGGCGGCATCGTCTCATCAGGCTCGCACTTGCCCTCTTTCCAGCGCGGTGGTGTTGCGAGTGGTGGTGGCCGACGTTGAGGTGATGGATCGTGAGGTGATCCTTCAACTGCCCCGCCACTTTCTCTCGTCCCGTCCGCACGGCATGGCATCCATGATCCTGATCCATGGCGTGGCATGCTTCGACTAAACAACATCAACCCATTACCCTTTCTAGCCTTTCTCATGTTTGCAGACGGGCCTCAGCTTGTACCTAGGTAAGCTCTCTCGCGAGCTGTTTGCATTTGCAACCTTTTTGCCATGGTCAGTCGCATGCTACGACGCCAGGATATCACGCTCTGGGACGTCATCCCCACCACGAGGTGAAGTTTTCTGAAGCCTCATTTTTCCTTCTTGACCATTGGTGTATTGTCCACTCGACGCCAAGCGGCGGCTCAAAAAGTCACATTTCCAATCTCACCTACACATTGCCGGGATTGTCGCAGAGTCCACTTGCCATCCACTGCGGCGGATTCCTGTCGCCTTGGTGGTCTTGGTGATTTATCCCAATTCCCCATGTTGGCCAGGCTGGCAAGACCAGAGAATTGCGGTCGATGGCATCGTCAACGTCTTGGCTGCTTGTCAAAGCCCGGCGTTTCCATGTGCAGCAAGTCGCATCTTCCTATCTCTTACATGCATCCGGATAGCGGCCCAGCAGGATATCGGGATCATGGACGGCGTGCTCTGTTTGGAGTCTCTGGAACCTTGACTCAGAGCCCCGCCATCGGCAGCCCCTCCCTCATCTTCCTGGAACTAGCACCACCAGGGAGTTCCCAATTCGCTGCCTCTTTGTCACCCGCATGGCACACGTTGTCTCGTGCCAATGCTAGACTGCCGGCCAATTTGCCAATTTACCTCAACTAGAGTAATAAGTACCCCCTATCAAGTACCTCTTGGTCTGTGCGCTTGCTCTCATGCGCCTGTCTCATCGGCGCCAATCGGTCCTCTCGCTCCGGCTGCTCATCCTCCTCCTTCTCAGGCTTCCATGTTATCTTCTTCATATCACCTGGCAGGGAAAGGAGTGATAGTATGTGTCTACATATGTTGCCAAAATATGCTTCCCCAAGTGGACTTGTTATAGCACCGGCTAACTCAAGACTTTGAGGCCATAAACAAGTTACAACTCCCATTTGTTCCCATTGTTCGGAAGCGAGCGATAAAGTGGGGTCTTCGCGGCACCTAGCCAGTGTCCTTCGGGCGTTTCCAACTTTGTTAGGCCAGCGGATCATTTGCTGGGTGCAAAAAGGAGGGGACATGGAAACGGCTAGAAGACTGCGAGCCTTCTCCGGGCGGGTTGACTACCAAACGCTATCCTCCCGCTCCCGTTGCGCCCCGTTGAATATTCCTCGAGGTTGGTAGTGTCTACCCTTCACTACTGGACGTCTCGATCACAAGGCTTGTTTCCTGCCCGCCCCCTCCATTTGCTGCCTTTTCCCCCACGGCTATCGAGATATGTGAGGCGGTCCTGGTGGTGTACTTCCCAAGCTTTGGCATGGACAAAGTTCGAGATCATGCAATGCACCCAGTCACCCAGTGTACACACCAACACAGCCCTGTGTTGCAACCCCCTTCACATCGAACATCCTTTGATGTTGTGTTTGGCGAGACCGAATGGCTGGTGGTAACTCACTCGTTATCTTTGTGTTTGCCAGAGACCAGTTTATCAGTCCGGATTTACATCTCCTGTGGTCGAGCAATTGTTGGTTCCCAGTTCGGATCTCCCTCGCTCATCATCCTGGCCTTGTCCCTCACAAGATCATCAGGGACCCCTAAAATGACCCCTAATGACCCCTACAATACCATCTGGGAACGTACTGCGGTACACTCCCCTAAAAGGCCGTCTTCTTGCTGCTGATTGACTGGCCTTTTACCCCTCCACGGCTCTACGCCAACTGCCACGGCTGGGCTGCCAATCCATAGACAACTTGGACAGACTGGGAGCCCTATCTACCCCCTCCCCTGTTTTGGGTCATTTGTCACGCGACTCCAGCAATGAGATTGCGAGCGACAACCAACGCTTCAAGGCAACTGAATCTTGCGAGAGGTTGTGGTGATGGTGACACAGGACACAGGACCACGATGTCACAATAGGTTCCCAACCTACTGGCAAACCACTTGTGTCTAAAGAAGAGTTTTGAGGTAACTCGTGACAAAAATGAACATCGAGTGCCCTTCTCCTGTTCTATTTTACTTGGGCTTTATTTCGTTCTCTCTATTGCGGCACAAGATCATGGGTGCCTTTGAATTCCCTTTGTGACTATGCCGCCATTGTGTCATCATTGTTCAGCAAGGCTAAGAAACCCTTTAGGTGAAGGTCTTCAATACAATAATCCACGCTGTGGTTGCCTCTGGTTTAACTGGTAAGGCTCTCTTGAACACAACCGCGCCCATTTACTTTTCGGCAGTGCCAGCTCATCGATTGCATTTGTTCCATGCCATTGCTCAAGCGCCGCGGGTATGGCATCGATCTTAACCCCGGACACTGTCCGAACGAAAAGAAGAGAAAGGGCGCTCGATATCAAAATTTATAACCAGTTTAGCCATCTCAAAAGCGGATGCGCAGAGTGAAATGTCTATGCGGACATCACTCCATGCAAAGAGATATAAAGTGCACTCCATTCCGTCACATCTACCAAGTGGCAGCATCTTCATAGTTCTAACCCGTGTTGTATAACCCCCTATCACATCGAAAAGAAGACACAGCATGTACGAGGTGAGTCTCTGCATTTCTACCAAAATACATGAACTAATGTTGCAAGATGGAAGCTGAGATACTCATCAGGGCGGGCTTAGGAAAAGAAGAAAGCGCCGTGACTGGTGGCTAGAAGTCTAAATCTTTTTTTTGTTACATGAACTAGTGATCTTGACCTGTCAAGCAGAGACACTATTCTAAAGCGCAGTGTACTCCTTGCCCATCATCCTTCCTTCTGAAATTCATTATATGTGAGTGTCGACTGGAGAATGGAAAGCGAAATAGTCGACTAATCTTTCATCTGGTCTATGTACCGGTTTGAGTTCATATAATCAATCGTCAATGGCACCCTGTGGCTACATGTGTTTCATTCCACCTCCAAAAGAGTTCGTCAACTACTGCATCCTTAATACTTGTAGACGTTGGATGGCGAATGTACAATGCTTTCGCATACTTTTATGTCTTATCTCATCATGTCTTATTGCGAGTTGAACATTATGAAGGAAGGAAGGAACAGCACAGAAAAGGAAAGAGAAAGGCAAGACCAAACCCGACTAAGACATGAAAAGGCAAGAGCCATCGTTGGTTAGCACCAAATTATGAACGCTTCGTCAACACACTCAAATTGACAGGTTCTACCATTCTGGAGACTTGGTGAAAAGGAGAGAGCGAGTCTACAAGCGATTAAGCCAACGTCTATCAGGTCGTGTCTAGAGTGGACGGTAGGTTGAGTCTGCATCTTGATGCCCATTTCTACACGGTATCTCTATATACTTACACGACGGTTGACGCTAAAGGTTCCGGGTAGGGTGTTAGTGCTTTTCGCGGGCGGTCCCCATACAAAACCCCGAACGTACTAACTAATTGTTATCGCACGGACTTTTTGCCGAAAAACGCTACGTTAAAAATTGTTAGCACTAATATTATAACTCCCATTCTGTTAGTGCACTTGCAGCTCTCCCAATTTGCACCTCCATCTACACCTCCATTTGCACCTCCATTTATACGTCCAAGGACCTTCACTCTCATTACTCCCTTTTTTCCAATTATAGGTACCTTCACTTACACTATTTACACCTCGATTTTAAGGCAAAGGTTTCTCCCTACCTGTTGGCTACGGTGCAACCCAGTATCCAGCATCCACACGGGCTACARCCCAGGATCCAGCCTTTCATCGCCCGGGGAAGGGAAGGCAGCTTTGCTGCCTCCCCGAACACTAGTACATATAAGTCACAGTTCTTCAACTTTAGCTCAGTCATCTTCATCCTATTCCTCTACTGCGACAGCAATCCTTGTCTAACGTCCTCCTGCTGCAACAACCGCAGACAACCGCGGGCAATCAAACACATGTACACATAAAAGATAATAAGGGTTTCCGGGGACGTTGAACCATCCAGGTCATAAGCTTGAAGACATAGCTATTCGGCCTCCCTCACACCTCTATCAACATTGATAGTCAGTTAACACATGCTTAGTTTGGTAGAATCCATGTTAGACATCATTACGTATCAGTATGAACATCTCGCTGTTCACTGTTGATACCTCCTTCTAGTCCTTATTCTGGCCCTTCCTGTTAATCCCTATCAGACTAGAGGTAACTCCCATGTACCCATGTGATGATAACTGTGTCCCTCTCTCGCAAATTTCCTCCCAGACAACCTGTCCTCGGACCTGTTCCAGATTACCAAGTCCTATAGAAACAGATGTACTTCCAGACCATGTAAAAAACTCCGACCAAAGAAGAATTAAAGGCGTAAACATAAATATATCTATATAACCATGATATCAATACATGGTGTAGTGCAATTAGGGTAGTACAGTGCATTATCCTTCGTCCGTCCGACATGCTAACACAACACAGTATTTCCTTTCCCATATATGCCATGTGCATGCATTGAATGAACCTGGGTATCAAAACCAGCCCCAACCAGCCAGCCAACCAACTAAACAACTTCCTTTCTTCCTAACCAACACTCGGAGAGAGATTAAGGGACGACACTCGTGAATCTTTCGTCCCGACTGTGCATACGCCGTTATACCCCAAGCTCCTTACAGGCGTGTCGGCCATCCATCCCTTCACGCATTTAACCCCTCTCCAAAATGCCGACTCCTCCTGATGCTCCCTTCTCCTTCACACAAAGCACATCCATCCTGGCTTGGTGACCAACAAACACCCCAGAAAAGAGCATAACCCCATTTTGCGCCGTATTAACCCCATGTGCTGTGCTGTGTTGTCTATATCCCCCGCTTCTAGTTCCCTCTCGTCCGGTATATGTGTGTGCATGACGCTATGCTGCATTGTTCCTCGGTCCAGACCCCTTCCTGATTCGAATAAACACCACCACCAGGCCCACTGGATCTTCTAACATCAGACCCAGCCGGTGTGCATCCCTCCATCCGTCATTATATGCCCGTCATGACTTGTTGCGCTCCAACAGTTTCGCTGCCCGCTGCAGACGTGCATAGCTGACTTTCAATCCGATCTTGCCTCGAGGGTCATCGGAATCGCTCGAGTCGTCGTCTGATTCCGACTGCAATTGGTTATGACCGGCGCGAGCGCCATTTAACACGCCTGGCTGCCTCGGGGTTGTTGGCCACGAATTCGTCGTCATCTTCGGTTGATTATTAGGGGCGTCCTTCGACATTATGGCACTGAAACCGGACAGACGCGACGGCTTGACCGGCGATGCCGTGGACTTTTGCTGTCTGTTAGCGTAGGCGCCGCTCACGGGTGTCGATCTGGCGTTGGAATTTCTGTCCGAATGCTTCTGCGATGCCTGGCGATCGCTATCACTTCGACTGGGTATGACCCGGCGAAGAAGGCCGCTGAGTCTTCGAGTGAACTCTGCTCGCGTACTCCTGCCAACCTTTTCTTCTGGCTCGTCGACATTAAGCGGGCCGAAATCTCCTGTGGCGGACTGTGGCGAAGCTGGGCGGTGACAGTTGCGACACATATTCACCGCGGTATCAAGGCCGCCAGAGAAGGATCTCGTAACAGGCAGAATGGCTCGCACGCCGCTCGTGAGATCACCCCCTTTGCCCTTCCATCCGCGGCCCCTGACCGCGAAGCTTTCTGAGCAGCAACAATATGTCGTATTCCCAAGGTTAACGACAGACTCGCTCCATCCCCGGATCCAGTCGGCCTTTTTGACATTGCGCCCGGGTATAATTTGTTGACGTGTCGCCAACCAGTTCTGAGCCGTTACGGGCGGTGGAGACTCCAAGGGCGTCGCTGTTGACAGAGATTCCAGTGTTCCTTCTTCCTTCCGTGCAGCTTCCTGACTTGGACTTGGGGCACCAATCGAGACGGTTGAGAGTCCCGGATACTTGGCCGGACTATCATCTACTAGCTTGGCCATCGGTACTGTTGCTGCTGATCTCGTTCTGCTTGTTTCGCCTAGTAGCTGTGGTTGTGACGATTGCTGTTCGCCCTCGGCCAAGGTAGCGTCTGGGCTTGCAGCCGCTTGTCCGTCGTAGGCAAAGGAATATGGCGAGAGTGGTCTTTGGAGAATGAAATCTGAAAGGGCGAGGGGAGCAGCGGGGCTGGGCATCGAAAGCCTTCCCGGCGAGGACACGGCTCTGTGAGAGTGGTTCATGGTCGCTTTTCGTCGTTTGGTCGGTTACCGATAGGGAGAAGGGCGGTTCAAGACCAGGGATGTGTGATCTGCCAACCGGGAAGAGGGTGGGTTAGGGTTGGTCCGATATAGATCTCGCAAATAAACTTCGATGTAGTTCTTTGGGCAATCGTATGGTGCTTGGTTGTATGATAGATGAGGTCGCGAGAGGGCTCGACAGGATCGACGAATAAGTACGTGACAAGTTCGGTATAGGCGGGATTCAGAGATCGAGATGGCGCAAGTAAGAGTAGATGTATAGGTTGATGGCACTGTCGGCAGGGAAAGTCGTCCAGGTCGATATGATGATGGAAGATTATGCTTGTGATGAGAGCAAACAAACCCAACCAATCTCTCTGCCCCTCGATGTCGTTGATCTGCACTAGTGTCGTGATATGCAATGTATAAACATGTGCAGCCGAGTGCTTGCGTTTGCGATGTCGTCGATGTCGAACGATGATGGTGAGGAAGTTGCGACTGCTTGTGACGCAAGCAGCAACCTGAATCGCCAATACAAAGCTCACAGATTGTATCGTCAATCAGACAATAGTGCAAGTGAACATTCGTTGTTGAAGTGCTGCGTGGATGGTCAAACAGGCCAAAGCAAATAGAGAGTGAAGAAGCAGTTGTTTTCCTCCTTCGGCTTGACCCAGATGCTCGGGTTCCAGGTTGGCCGGACGAAAGACAGAGAGGTAGATGGCGTTACTTCCTGGTAGCTGCCATCTTGCGCGCAATAAAGGATTCGAGGTCTTCAAGGTTTAAACGTGGGCGTATCCCCGACTTTTGGGACTTCGGAGTCGGCAAAAGGAAGGGATGAAGAACGGGGCTCTAGGGCGTTGAAGACTTGAAGGAGAGCGAAAGCGGACAGGACGAACTAGGCGATCAGCTGAAAGTCGCCATCATCATGGTGAATCGCTAGAGGGAGTCGCCAGTCAGTCTTCAAGTTGGGATTGGTTTTGCGGAGCTAGAGGAGCCCAGAGGAGCCCGCTTTCCCGTCCTTGGTCGTCCTTGGTCAACCGTGGCCCGTGACGGCGGTGTGGAATCCCCCCCCTTTGATGAGAGATGGGGTCTGTTGGGTCACGATCTGATGGATGGAGAGCAGCTGAGAGGGTGCCTGGCTAGCAACCTGGAGCCCGCCCGCTGGGGGGGAAACTGATATGACTGGGACTGGGAAGATGCAAAGATGGGGTTGAGATCGCACACGGCCCTGCAACCGCTGGCGCTGCGTTATGCTGCGGTGCACTGCACTGCACCTACAGAAATCGGAATGATGGGTGAAGTCGACTCGATGTTCCCGTCGTTCGACACAAGTAAGTATAGAATGGCGGGATGCGGGTGTGAGTGGGAAACGGAACCGCGTCTCGGTGCGACCCGGTAGGAGTTGCAAAAGAATCGAGCCTCTTGTTCAAGTTTGTAAAGTGCCAGAAGGCRGGAGGCCGTATACAAGGAAAGGAATAGTAGATGGTACGTTGACCGGGAAGGCACAAAAGGGAAGATCGGACGGAGAAAGGAACCGCGATTTGTGACTTGTAGTTCTACCTGATAACCTGACTCGGATGAACCCTCCCAGACCCCCTGTATCTGGACCTGAAAATGTCCGCGGTTTGAATGAGGAGTTTAATCTACAGTCTAAAGAGGTTGGATCGTTAGTTCTTACTCGTCGCTACTAGTCAGACGGTCGATTTTGAAGACCTGACGAGTAGTCTCGGTTTGGCATTTCTTGACAGGCTTTGCCACTCCGGCTCTCAGACGCTTTTTCAGATTCGTTTCGGGCTTGGGCGGATGCCAAGGTTGGACTGTCGCTTCATTTGTATCCTTCTCCAGAGCAGCGGCTGTCTCTTCCTTTTTTTTTTCCACTTGAGGGCTTGGGATCATCCGGGAAAGGGGGAAAGGCACCCCGAGGGTCATCCCTCCATGTCCTCGTGTGAGACACGGTGTGTCGCTCCGTGGTCACTCACTCTGGTCGGTCACTCGTCGACTCCGCCCGTCGAATTGCAAAAAAGCCCTGGAAGAGCGATGCGCGACACAGGAACACGGCATGTGCTATGACGTACATGTGTACCCTTCGCTCCGTCGTGCCTCCTTGCAGTGTTGGCACAGATACAGTGTCCACCCGGACATCACCACACTGTCGATCTGGCGACTCTGCCTGGATCTCGCAGTGTTTTCGTCGTGGTCACCGCAGCAGATTGTTGCCGGTACTGTGTGGCTCTGTCTTGGCACCCCCTTGTTGAAGCAGAGCAAATCTTCGACCCCAGTCAATCATCAGCCATCACGTCCACTAACACGGAGTCACCCGCATAGGCATCCTCCGTGGTATGCTGCAGTGTACATCCACTCCATCGGCTCCATCGATTGTCCAGATGCCTTCGCCAGCTCACCTAACAACAACTGATATCAGCATCATCGTACGTACATTGAGGACGCCAGCGGAAGTGAGGATATGTCCATCTACACTCTTGGGGAGACATCAGATTGTCTGCCCTGATTGACCCGATCCCGCTGCACAAGTTCCTTTATCGTGCTGCCATGTACCTCTAGGCGCATTCAGGAGGCTGTCATGATACCATTGCAGCATTCGTTTCATGTCCGATTTTTCCCGCCTCATCCGAAGAGACAGAGCCCAGTATTAAAAGTGTTTGATGTATATAATGTATGCGCGCCTCATGCATCTTTGTCTATAGCCAAAAGGTGACCAAGACCCTAAAAACATCCTGAACCAAAAACCTACGACCTCGGTTCAGGCCATGAACATGTGCAGTCGTTCCTTCATGAAGGCTTCAATGCTTGCCATCCTCCCATCTGCATGCCACTGTCATCATCATCGAGAAGATTCGCAGTCTGTGACTTCCTAGGCGGAGGCGGCTGCGGAGCCTCAGGCTTCGTCACCTTCTGAATAAGCGCTGGCCCTGGCGCAAGCGCAGATACAGGCACAGCCTTCCGTCCTGGAACTTGTGTCTTTTGCTGAAGATCGGCCAACCCAACAAGACCTACACCTCCAGATGGCGTGTACCGTGCCTGAGGCGCAAATCCCGTGCTTGTATTGACGCGCCGAGGCGGCTGCAGGGGCATGCTGATATCTCCAGTTCTATCATTGAGTGAAGAGAGAGATGTGAAGCTCGATGAGCTTCCGTTGGCCTTGGCTAAAGATCCTCGCAGTCCTGAAAGAGACGGGTTCGGAGAACGCTCTGGCTGGAGAGGCTTCCAGTTACTGAGTGTCACCGTGTCCACCATAGGGGCAGGTACCGAAGTGCTGGACCCCGGTGATGATGGTGCTGCTAAGTGGGCCGGTTTCTTTGCTACCGGTKGCGCAGCTTTCTGCTTGATGGTGTGTTGAGACGATACAGACATCGAACGGGCCGGGAGTGGCGGTGTGGCTGTTACTGGTGTTGGTCCTGCTGCTGCCGTATTCACAGGCTTCCTAGTCGCTGGTGAAGTGGTCATGACAGGTCCCGATGTAGACCCTAGAGCACCCACACCGGTCTGCCTTCGTGGAGGAGGGGGTGGTGGAGGAGTATCCGACTTGCCGTTCTTCCCATCTTCGTTAAGTTGCAACCGTCCAACCTTCGCCGGAAGGTTCGACGGATCAAATGGGGGAGGCAGGGGTCTTCTAGGTGCCGAATTTGACGCCGAAGTAGAGAGCAGCATCGAATGATTGACATGTTCAAACGGTGATGTCGAGAGGCTGGAGAAGGAGGAAAGCCTTGACTCAGACCTTGGGATATTAACCCAGTCAGGTTCGTCAGTGGGCATATAAGGGTTGGCTGGCCTTTTGGGATTAAGGATAGTCTGGAAGGCAGGACTCTCGGGCTTTGGTGGTTGAATGGACGATCGGGGCATCTTGCCATTGTCCAGCCACCATTTCTGTCGATCGGAGCTGGCTGGGGGAAGGCCAGGCTCGATGGCATCGTATCCGATTAGATCCTCGTCGTCGGACTCATCCCCAGCTAGGTTGGCCGTGTCGCCGCCAATATCCGCTTTCCTGCGTTCGTATATCTCACGACTGATCTTGTTGCGAATTCTCTCGTTCACAATGTTGACGGTGCATTCGAAGACGGCATAGACTGGCCGGTGGTCTGAGAATCGCAATGGCGCTGAGTTGTAACACAACTGGCGGAGGTTGTGTCCTTTCCTCAGAATGCGGTCCGTCCACGCCGGTATACGTGCTTTCTCCCTATGCAACGCGTCGGTTAGGATCCACGGTTAAGGTGAACCTTGATCAGTTGGACTTACGATGTATCAAAGGTGTCGGTACCAATATCATATTTATACGTAGGGTTAAACATGATACGTGCCTCAGAATAGTAATGGAACGCAAGGCCGGCCACCATTTGTAGGTTCAACTGCAAGAGGTCAGCGTAATGACTCGAGATGGAACGAATGGGAGACGTACCTGGTCGTTCGCATATAGTTCCTCAAGTGCACCTTTCCTGACCAGGTCCTTGGCGGTTTCGAGGTTCAGTCCAATGCGGTAGTTGAAGTCCCCAAACCATATAACAGATTCTACAGGTGTTAGTCATGTCCGACAATTTGTATGGTGTGGTTAGCTTACCATGATCGTCAATCCCCCTATTTCTTTGGAATCGGAGACCGTGATTRATCGTGGCATAATCTCTATTGCGCTCCTCGTAGTTGGTAAAACCGGCAGCAAGATGCGCTGTCACGAAGCATATAGGTGTGTTTGCGTAATCGAGCCTGATCGCAACAGCTCCTTTGTTTCCAGCCATTCCCGAAAGACCTGTCTTTTTGACACTGCCTTCAACATTTTTTATGTTATGGAGAGCAGAGGCCTTAACGAAGATGCACAATGCGGCACCCACGAGCTGGCCACTTCTCAACAACACGTATTTTTCATCATCAGGCCTGTTGTAGTGTCGATCCAGAGTAGCCTTTATCGCACGTTCCCACAATTGCTTTCTGGTTGGATCACTGTTCATAATCTGCTGTGGGTTGAGTTCGACGATTTCTTGGAAGCCGACTGCAACAATTTCGGGTTGAGCTTCGCCCAGTTCAGAGGGACAAAGCCAAGACGACAAGTCTTCGTCGATACCGTCGGTCTTGCCGTTCAGGTTGAAAGTTCCGATTAAGCTGTCTACATCAACATCCCATGTCAAGGAACCATTAAGGGTCAAACTTACATCCGGATCTTTTCGTTTGTAGAGAACTCGTTGCTTCGCCGTTGTAGTTCCATGGACACGTAATCGCTGATCGGGTCGTATAGATGAACTGGCCCCTGACCAATCATCCTGCCAAGAAGGGTATCAATGGTCATCTGCCGCTGTTTGTCCGTGAAGTTATTCACATATAGTCGGGTAGCCGACTTGCGGACGTCGGCGATAGCTCCGGCAAGAGACATTTTGCCTGACCGAGTGAATGAACTCTTCAGAGCACCGGTGCCGGCATAGATACGGGACAGAGCATCACCGTTATCCGCCCAAAGATTGGCATGCCGTGACCAAAAGTCCGACGCAGCACCCTCGCCTTGATGGCCCAAGAAAGTCTCGACCGCCATTTGTGATACTATCGTCTGAATGAGGTTCGTTCTGTCGAGACAATCCAGACAGTTTGTTCTGAAAACACCCTCTTGTTGTAGCACGACAACATAGCGGCGTTGGCTAGGCGAAGATGTACGTTTATCAGGGCCCGCCCTCTCTTCGCCGTCATCCGCTTCGTGGGCCAGGTAATATGCGAAGCCGTCGGCCGAGCCCTCCAGGTAACGCCTGATCTCATTTGCTGCTTCATAACCCTGGGGTCCCTTCGTCTCAGCATGGAAGTCGTACTCGGTAGCTCTAAGGAGAGCATGATCGCGTGATTGTCCCTCCTCTGGCCGGCTAAGGGGGCAGTTCCGAATACCGGTACGGTACAGCGACGTCAGCTCGTACTCTCCTGGCTTCGACACGCTGAGTAGGTTTATTACATGGACAGCACCATATGCCTGCTCCAGATCAGAGAAGTGTTTGTTGAACGCCGGCTGCGTTCCGTCCGGTGATCGTGTGATGGTAATCTTCTGCTGGTTTGGCAGCAGCCCGGCTTGCTGTTCCCAAAAGACAGGAACCGAGCCGCGTACTTGAGCATATGAGAACACAACGCCTGAAGGGCTCCAGTACGTCGTCTCAGTTTCCACAAAATTCGCAACATTTCCATCGTCATCAATGCCCCGTGAGTTGAACCTGGTGCCTGCCCTTCTACAGGACAGACGCGAGATGATGGTCAAGTATGAAGGGAGGCCTGTCTTGGCAGCCCTCAAAGGGGCCGAGGTCTGAGGGATGGCCCATGTCCTACAAAAGCCTCGAATCGCGGAGGTTAGGATCCGCGAGGCATCCAACGCATCTCGTTCCTGTTCCTGCAGCTTGGAGCGGAATTCCACAAGCGGGCGGATCATGTATGAGTTCCAGAGAAACGACTCGTCGAAATTGTCGATATCGAACGTTACGGCATCAGCTGGTCTGTCCTGCATGCGGTTGGTAATGTCGAAGTCTGTACTGTAGTAGAATGTCCCGTTACTGAGAAGCTTCTGCAACTCGACACATGGATGCTCCATTGGGTCCCTCCGGCCCAGCGGTTGGCCGTATACTGACGCAGCATCCATTTCGTCGTGAACATCAAGCATGAAAACATCATCGTAAGCTGCTGAGTTCAGACAGAAAAACTGCACACTCTCTATCTTTTCCACTGTCTCTCCTGGACGAAGAGTAGCGACCCTTGAGGCTTGGGTGATGACACAGATGAACACGTCCGGCCCAATCGAGATCATTCCCAGTGTTCCATAGATTGGCCGTGATGTCAAAGGACGGTAGTCGAGTAATAGCTTGTCTGTCCGCGGTGTGAATTCCACCATACACTTGGAAGGGATGTTGTCGAAACTGCCGGATCGTGGACGAGCGGAGGCAACGGAGGCGAGGGAGCCATTGGCAATGGCTTCGCTGGTGCTCTGACTATGTCGAAGGACGAGAGCGTGGGATTCCGAGGCGATTGCGATCGCACGGTGAGGGTATTCGCGGATAAGAATTTGGCTCGACTTGTCGAGAGACGGCGATTGGCCCGCCCAAAGAGCAGACGATGTAGAGCTGTTGTAGTCCATGTTCGATAGCAGTTGTTTCGTATGCAGATTAATTACGGCGGAGGTTTAACGTAGGCTAGAGCTCCCATGTCGAGATCCTTCAGATAATGGGTTTCGTGGGCTCGTGGACGCTTCCGCGGTGGAGGCTACCTGGCAGCAAAGTTCCGAGTAGGTATGCTTTCCGGGGCTGCTCTGGAGTACGTCGACGACTGGTCAGGCTCGAGCGAGTAAGCAGCAAGCGAAACGGTAGGCCCAAGCGACCTCTTGCTATGTTGAGAGCGAGTAATGGGGCAGCATGTGACAGTGGCAAGGCGTGCGGTCGTTGAGGACGGGAAGCTTGAGCAGCTTTGGCGATGGGTTGTCGCAGAACGGTAGCTCTCGTGGGTAGGATGTAGTGTAGGCGAGAGACTATCGACTCGGAACCGTCAGTGTCACTAAATGTCGAGGCGGACAAACAGGGGCGAGATTGAATTAGGTATAAAATGTAGATCTCGACGTTAAGTATGTACGGCAGCAAGAGACAAGAGTGGTCTTCAAGAACGTATGTGGAAAGGTACCGTCGTCCAGATGGGACTTCCTGGATGAACTGCACGATGGAGGGGAGCCGGATGACGGCGGCAAGGTGTCGGTCTGGGGCAACCCCTTGCCCCCCTGAGCATCGCTTTTCAGCTGCCTCCACTTTCCGCTACTGCTCCAAGCCTGGGCCGCAAAAGCTTCCCACTACGCTACGCCCTGGCCCGTCAGGCTGTCAGCCCTGTCACAAGAGCCGCAGTTACCTTGGCTTGACGCGGGGCCCAAGCTAAGGGCACGGGAGGTTGCGGTGCCTTCATCGTTGAATGCCCTCTGCAGTCGGACAATCAGACGCATACACCGCAGGCGCAACAAGCCCAATGTTACGAGGAGCGGAGAAGCACCCTTGACCCCAGCTTTAGTTTTGTCAACTCAGACCGACCGAGACCGACTGAGGGGAGCATGGGAAGACAACCTCAACGGGAATTCCACGATTGCGAACCTGAAGGCCGAGGGCAAACACAATGCGATTCAATGACATCAGGCATACCCGGATACCATCAACGTGTTTAACTCTTCTCAAAGAGTATGCTTGCTGACATCTTTGCTGTAGCATGTTTCGCTTTGCAGCAGGTGACGACTTTATGTGATTTCTGAAGATAGTTTAAGATTCTCTGAAGGTCTCGAAGGGGTGGGATAGTTTCGCAAAATGCGGCTGCAAACCACTCTGAAACACACAGACAGAAGGTGATATGATTGCCAGCTAGCAAAATGCTGGAGGTGAAAAAGCAAACGGGAGTACGAGAGATAATAAAAGATAGTAGCATATATGCCACAAGAAAGCTTGCGAAGTTGATGGCTTCAGATTAACGTATGGTGAGATCATGCTCTCCTCTTTGGGAGAATTCATCCTCTTCCTATCATAATTTTATGTTTTGTCATCATCACTAGCCATATGGAAAAAAAGAAAAAGAAGAAATTCAGAAGTTTGCAAAACTTTGTCCGTTTTATTCTTGGGCGGTCTCAGG
Source organism: Neurospora terricola FGSC 1889 (assembly GCA_009805285.1). NCBI lineage: Eukaryota > Fungi > Ascomycota > Sordariomycetes > Sordariales > Sordariaceae > Neurospora > Neurospora terricola. The sequence continues at coordinate 13,438 of RANZ01000223.1, read as the reverse complement.
ATCTTATCTTATCGCACCCACGTTCCGCATCATGTGATTGGCTAAATAGAGGCCACGGTGGAGGCTCGCTGCGTTCCGAGTGGGTACGTACCGACAGGGTTGCGGGGCGGTGTAGACACCTCAGCTTTACCAGCCGGCCAGCCTGCCAGCGAGCCCAGCTCCCCAGCTTGCCGTCAGTTGCATGCCGCCGCTGGAGGTTTGCCAGTTTAACGTGCGCCTTCTTCTCTGGAGCTCCATTCACTTTCGAATTCCCGTCCTCCATGGGGCCGACCCGCGCGCCGCTGCCTTCCACTTCCTTGTCTCCCCCGCCGTTTCCACGCTTTTTTGCTCACCGTCGGTCAACTTCATTCTCGCAACCGATTTTTGGATGTGCAGGACTGTATCCATCACAAAACCCGACCGTTTATCATCTCCATCGTCGCAAAATCATACGTTATTGCGATCCCACTATCTGCTACGCGACCGGCCCCTAGGATAATATCGTGAATCCTCAACCAACAGTAACCTTTGCATCTGGGAACACACGAAACAGCCTCGCCCGTCAGCCGCGCATCATCAACCACAATGGGCGACTTCAGTAACTATGGCGGCTCCGATGAGGAGAACGCCGAAATCAAGAGGCTTAATGCCGAGGTGGTAAGTCAATGCAGATATCCGCTGCTGTGGGCATCATGTCCAGTCGCTAACCAGAGCTCATCGCAATCGCATTCAGGATGCCGATACCGACAACTTCGAGAACTGGGAGAAACTGGTACGCGCCTGCGAAGGACTCGAAGGCGGTCTCAACAGAAACTCGAGCCCGCAGGCTCTGGCTACCCTCCGCGCCACATACGATCGATTCCTCCTCAAGTTCCCCTTGCTGTTCGGCTACTGGAAGAAGTATGCTGATCTCGAATTCAACATCTCGGGTCCCGAGTCGGCCGAAATGGTACGGACATAACCGCCTCTCTTCTCGCTGATGGGTCTGGTTCTAATGGGCATGTCTAGGTGTACGAGCGAGGATGCGCCAGCATCACCAATTCGGTCGATCTGTGGACAGAGTATTGCTCCTTTAAGATGGAAACTACTCATACACCCCATCTCGTGAGAGAGTAAGTTCCTAAATCCTTTCCGTCCCCACCCCCCCTCAAGACCACCTTACCCGCAGCAAACTGCAAAGCCGTGCGCGGCTCTTTGTCGACTCGAGAGGGACAAGTACGAATTCGCGACCGTACGAACACGGTGAGAGCAACCACAAGGCAGCCATCCTATGCTGGAACAGTTCTCTCACAATTCATACCAGGCTCTGCTCTTCATAGCAGATATTCTTCGTTCACGTCTTACCTCTTTGCCCGTTCCCCGCTCGCGTATGCCACTGAGAAACAGTTTGGTCATTTTGGATGGATGCTTCGTTTACACCGAGTTTCCCCTCTTGTACTTTACTTCCCTTCCCGCCCCTCACTCCCATCCTCAGTCATGCAGCACTTATTGACACTTCCTTAGGCTTTTCGAGCGCGGCGCTACCCATGTCGGCCTAGACTTCCTCGCCCACCCCTTCTGGGACAAGTACCTCGAGTACGAAGAGAGACAGGAGGCGCAAGACAAGATCGTCGCGATCCTGAACCGGGTCATTCGGATTCCGATGCACCAGTACGCGCGCTACTTCGAGCGGCTCAGGACCCTCGCTCAGACACGTCCACTTCTGGAGTTGGTTTCTGCCGATGCGTTGGCCCGCTACCGGGCGGAAGTCGAAGCCGAGAGTGCCCCCTACGGTATTCAAAAGAGTGAGCCCGAGATTGAGCGTGACATCCGGGCCAAGATCGATGCGCAGCTGTACACGGTTTTCCAGCAGACACAGGCCGAGACTACAAAGCGCTGGACCTTCGAATCAGAGATCAAACGACCTTATTTCCACGTCACAGAGCTCGAGCATGCGCAGCTGGCCAACTGGCGCAAGTATCTCGATTTCGAGGAATCTGAGGGCAACTTCAGCAGGATCGTTTTCTTGTACGAGAGGTGCTTGGTCACATGTGCTCTTTACGACGAGTTTTGGTTCCGCTACGCTCGCTGGATGTCGGCACAAGAAGGCAAAGAGGAGGAAGTCCGCAACATCTACCTCCGCGCAACGACTCTGTATGTCCCGGTTAGTAGGCCGGGAATTCGGCTTCAGTATGCCTACTTCGAGGAGATGTCCGAACGTGTCGATGTTGCCCGCGACATCCACGCGGCCATCCTCAACAAGCTGCCCGATTGCGTTGAGGCCATTGTCTCGTGGGCTAACCTTCAGCGCCGTCAGAGTGGTCTGGACGCCGCCATTGAGGTGTACAAGGCGCAGATTGACTCCCCGACAGTGGACATCTTTACCAAGGCCGCTTTAGTCACCGAGTGGGCGTATCTTTTGTGGAAGGTCAAAGGATCGAGCGAGGAAGCTCGCGCTTGTTTCTCCAAGAACGTCCAGTGGTATTCGGACAGCCGCCACTTCTGGCAAAAGTGGCTGGAGTTTGAGCTGGGCCARCCCACCAATGCTGAGCTTGAGGAACAGCATGGTGAGAGGATCAAGGACATCATCCAAACCATCCGCAGCAAGAGTCGTCTGTCCCCAGCTGTCAAGCAAGAGTTGTGCCAGGTATACCTGAACTATTTGCAGGACCGTGGCGGTAAGAAGGCCATGAAAGAATTTCTGGCCCTCGACCGGGAACTGTATGGGTACGTCTTAGTTTTCCTCCCAAGAATGAGCTCGACACCAGTGGACTGTTATGCTAACTTTGAATTTTAGCCCTCAATCGATCTCGGTCATTGCTAAAGCCAAGCTCGGTGGTAAGGAGAACGGTGTTGCCACGGGCGAACTCGACGAACCCACTCGCCAGAAGGCCGAGGCCAGATTCTACAGCTTTTACCAGCTCCACATGGATCCCGATCCGAACGCTCAAGGACCAGCTAGCTTTAATTAAGCACACGGCGCTACTCCTCGGTACTAGGGCTAGTCCTGCCGCCCATGGCATTTTCCGCTGATCTTCGGATATCGACAAACTGAACGAAAAGAGTAATCGGCATCCCTCCCCTCCTCCCCCCTGTATGCGTCATGTAGCCTTTGACTTTTTAGACTTGCCCAGAGACCAGTGCGAAGCAGAAGAGGCCGATCAAGGCCTCAGCAAGGTTGACTAGTTTCCGAATTTCCATTATATCGACACGTTCCAGTGATGGCAAGCTGGCATCGTTTATCGACACTTTCCAGTCTACCAAACTGGCATCGTGTATTGACACGTTCCAGTCTGGCAATCTGGTATCGTGAAAGAGATTATCTTGTGGGATCTCGAGCAATTTACGGCTGGTAACAACCGTTAAACAAACAATGGGAGAATGAGGACCGCAAAACGGAGGAGGTCCTTTGTGTTTCTGTGACAATAGCGAACAAAATTGACCTTGCGTTAGATAGAGGACCTTAGTAATTCTGATCATCGTTGAACATGACAATCGGCGTCCATTTCGTGCACAGGAAAAGGCCATGTCTGCTCGGCCGTATGTCAAACAGGCATGATACCTAGCGGCAAACGTCTGATGATCCATGTTTTGAAGGTGCTCTACACTAGCAAGAGGCAGGTCGCGATTACAAGGCTACCTCGAACAACTAAGTGCTACAATTATTGCACAACGGACCAGGCTGTCCGAGGCTGTGGACACTGGACAGGAGGCCAAGAAGGTTCCGCGATCGGCAGGGGAGTCACAAGGAACTCGCCGCCACCCGCCACTCTGTGTCCGTGAACTTTTTTGTTCACGGTTCGAGCCTCCAGTGACACTGCAATCCCATGGGCAAACGGGTACCGACGCAACAACAGCAAAAAAAAAAAAAAAAGAGAAAAAAAGAAAAGAAAACTGTAAGTACATATCAAAAAGGAACCGACGATATACAAGATATCTGTCTCTAAAAGTAAAAGGAGGCTCGTTATAAAGACCGACCATCTCGTACAAGTCACCGCTTGACGTTAAATTTAGACAGCGTCGAATATGATTACATAAGGACCTGCCTTCTTTGCATAAGGGTGAGGGGTGCGCAAAGGGTGACTTGTGATGATCGGCCGGCCCCATCCATTTATTATGGGACGCTGAAGCACCTCCACCGTGCGTTCGGTACCGGCATGCCACAAGCTCAGACGAGGACCCCGCATGCTTACGGTGCGCCTGTTAAATTTTTTGGGTGGGGAATCTTCGGACAATGTGTGGTGGTTCAGACGATCTTGAGATTTGATAACACAAAATTGGTTTGCCACGTGTACCCGTGGCAGAGAATGGACTCAAGAATCGCTATCAAGACATCTCCGCGCTACTGGTTATTAGTTTTCTTTTCTAGAAGCACTAATTGCGCCCCCGATACCCCATTTTACAGCGGACAAAAGACTGGGAGGTTGTGGAGGGGTTTCGGTTTAGGACAACCGAACCGGAAGAGGAGCCAATGATGAGGCAACTCGCGGCTGGATTTCGACATGTGCCCGTTGCAAACTGTCTGCCCTTTCTGGCTATGGTACCGACGGTATCTGTACCACAGTATCCTGTTGATAACTCATTGCTGTCAGAGTCACCGCAACTACCGTCGTTCGTCTGAAGGCAAAAATTCTATCACAGGGTTGCCCATCTGTGTTTCCCAGAGTCATACGTAAGCTGTGATTCTAGAAAACCTTCCTCGGACTCCGACATAGCTCCGCAGTATCTCCTGGCTTTTGAGCACGTTCTTTTGAGGCCATTAACAATTGATTGGCATTGATCACTGCCTTAGTCAGCGGTTGCCGCCTCTTGTCGTCTCGAGTGTGCTCAGACCTGGTGACAAATGCCGGGATAGCCGGCTTCGTGAGTCTGCGGCGGGTTTCACTCTCGGGGTCCAATGGGGAACCACGGGGATCTCGATGGTGCTCAATGCCACTCGACGGGTCTCAAATCCTCCAGGTCCAGACATGTTCGTGCTTTTTTCCTATTTGGGCGAAAATCTGGTCAGAGCGCCTCAAATTGTTAGTGCACAGAAGTACCTCCAGAACTCAGTGCTCAATGTCTCTTTCTCATTTCCGAAAAAGGAGTATTCCAGCCAGGCGTTTGCTGTTGAGAAGAGTGCTGGAGGGACTTGCGACTTTGGAGGTGCACGGACATTGTCTGGACCTGGATACCGAGTCCCCTAGGATTCTAGGAAGGGCTTAGAACGCCTGAACGGGATGGAACGGCCTGAACGGGGTCCCTGAAAGAGACACGGGCGAGCTGGCCACTCAACGCGCACGCGATTGATTTTCTTTCGATATGATTCCAGAGTCGTTTTGCTTCGCTGGAACTCGTGTGGCATGTCGAGACCACAACCCCACCGGGGTGGCCCCGGGCCTCGTCTTTCCGGGGCAACAGCCGAGCCGGCTACGAAAGGATACAATTGCACCATCCCGCCTGCCTGATCCTCCGATTTGATAGCTGTAGACTAGTGCTCTGTGAATTCGTCGTCCTCGCTTCCTTCCTTTCCCTCTTTTTCTTCCCCTCGTTGTTGTCAGTCGCTGTTGCTCTGCTCTCATCCTTCTGCCTCTTTCATTCTCTTCATCGTCCTCGCTGCTCTTGACAACCATCAAGGTACGCATCAAGTAATTTATCCTCCACAAGTCGTTTGTCTCTTGGCTCCCGTTCTCAACCGTCTGCTCGTCTCTTCTCGTTCGGACTCTGTTGAGCTTCGGCGATGCCAGTGATGCGCGATCTCTTCCCCGTCTTCAACACCATCATGGGACTCACCATGATAACATCGAGAGCAATGATGATGCTAACTGGATCTCCCTCCGCATAGATGGCCGCCTCCCGCACTGCCACCCGCACTCTCCGCGCTCTGCGCACCTCGACTCGTCCTGCGCTCCCTGCCGCGCCCCGCGCTGCTTTCCGCCAGGGTGGTCGTCGTCTCTACTCTTCTGAGCCCGCCAAGTCCGGTGGCTCCAACATCTGGGCTTGGGCTATCGGTGCCGGTGCTCTCGGTGCCGGCGGTCTGTGGTATCTCAACCAGGACGGCGCTTCCGCCACCCCCAAGGTTTTCGCACCCAAGTTCGACGACTACCAGGCCGTCTACAACGAGATTGCCTCCCGCCTCGAGGAGAAGGAGGACTACGACGATGGCAGCTACGGCCCCGTCCTCGTCCGTCTCGCTTGGCACGCCAGCGGTACCTATGACAAGGAGACCGGCACTGGTGGCTCCAACGGTGCCACCATGCGCTTCGCTCCCGAGTCTGACCACGGTGCCAACGCCGGCCTGAAGGCTGCTCGTGACTTCCTCGAGCCCGTCAAGGGTAAGCTGCTAACCATCCTTTCTTTGATCGTGGGATTCAACTTACTGACGTCCTGAACAGCCAAGTTCCCTTGGATCACCTACTCCGATCTCTGGATCCTTGCCGGTGTCTGCGGCATCCAGGAGATGCTTGGCCCCAAGATCCCCTACCGCCCTGGTCGCCAGGACCGTGATGTCGCTGCCTGCACTCCCGATGGCCGTCTTCCTGATGCCTCCCAGACCCAGGACCATCTCCGCAACATCTTCTACCGCATGGGCTTCAACGATCAGGAGATCGTTGCTCTTTCCGGTGCTCACGCTCTCGGCCGCTGCCACGCAGACCGCTCCGGCTTTGACGGCCCCTGGACCTTCTCCCCCACCGTCATGACCAACGACTACTACAAGCTCCTCCTCGACGAGAAGTGGCAGTGGAAGAAGTGGAACGGCCCTAAGCAGTATGAGGACAAGAAGACCAAGTCCCTCATGATGCTCCCCGCCGATATGGCCATCATCCAGGACAAGAAGTTCAAGCAGTGGGTTGAGAAGTACGCCGCCGACAACGAGCTCTTCTTCAAGGACTTCTCCAACGTCATTGTCAAGCTCTTCGAGCTCGGTGTTCCCTTCGCCGAGAACTCCGAGCGCTGGGTCTTCAAGCCCGTCAACGCCTAAGTGAGTGCTCCCAGCACCTAGCCACAAGCATGACGGACTAGAGGAAGACGCCCAATCGAGTCATACCATGACTTGGTTCTGGGGCTCTTGGAAACAAATTCTTGGTTCAGCGATATAACCATGATCGTGCCATGATGTTTCATGGATGGGAAAACAGTTATGATGAGCCTGCAGCGGAAAGAGGATTCTGGAAAAAGGTATTGAGGGTTTAGATGAGGAAGGGCATAGACTTTCGAGCTACCTCCTCGTGTATATCATATCTTGGCATACCCACCTCCTTTCCCTCAGGGGTTATGGAAGTGGTTTACAGGCGCGTTTTGTGTTTTAGATGTTAGCGAGGACTAGATTTTGCGTCTTAATGTCGATACCTTTTTCTTTTGTGGTCTCATCTCGAGCGTCCGGTATTCGTGAGCGAGCTGTTTGATGAGGTGAAGAGTAGAATCGTATCGAGGTGCGCCGTGGAAAGTGACCGAGTTGTAAGTCGTCGTTAGTTTCGGAGGTCAACGTGTCCTTCGATGCGGCATGAGACTGGAGAAGAGGGGGAGGGGCTGAAAGTCGAGGACGACCCGATAGGTTGGATACTCCCGGACAGATAGATCAGATCCAGGCCGCCATCGCTCAGTCGATGGTTCATCGGTAGTTCATCGGTGAACCCATCCCGTCGTGGTCCCAGGCTCCCAGGCTCCCAGGAAGGCGGGGAAGGCAATCGTGGGCCATGACGGGTGGGTGACCTGGGAGACAACCCGACAGGTTGAACACGAGGTCCGTTCAAGTCTCAGCAACCATACTAGCTTCCCCCGCATTCTCCATCTTCCACTTGGACCCTGGCGATCCTGACTCGCAGCCCACAGCCTCGCAGCCCTACCGGATCTCCATTATGCATGCCTTGATTTACGCGCGGGGAGAAAGTTTTCTTTTGTGGGGTCTGGCGGTCCAGGTCATGGTGATGAAGCACAGAATCTGCACCGCTTCACATCACGGCGCCTCTGGGTTTCCGGTTCCACGAGGCGCATCAATCCAGCTGTTCCCAAGGGAATGTGCTGCACAATCATAATTTCAGGTAGGCTCGGCATACGGCCTACATAAGTACGCTACAAGTGGGGGAATGAGGGAGCGAGGTAGCTATCGGCGACGTGAACTTAAGGAGCTGTCGTGTCCATTTGAGTCTCCATCCAAGTAGCCATCATTCAGAATAGTTAAACATATCCGCAGCAATAGAATACCGGCGTCGTGGTCGAATTGGCCGCGAGTGATGGCCTCATGTGGTGGTTCTCCGAGCTTCACAGAGAGGTGCAGGTACACCTCAGGGTTAGGGTCACATATCCTCTTCGGCTTCAACTGACGTCAACTTTTCATCCTCATCATCCTCAGTGAACTCTTCTTTTTGCAACCTTCGGACCAAGGCTTGCCATTTGCTGCATATCTACCACCGCCATGGCATCCCTTCGCACTGCGGGCATGCTTCGGCATCTCACACACCCTTGCTCTCACGTCCGTACGTTGCGCGCCTCCAACCAAAGACGATGGGCTCAAGTTCACGACGTGCGCTTCCTCGCCACGACTCAGCAACCGCGGAGTGTCATCGAGAAGTACCGCCAAAAGTTGGAGAGCAAGGCCGAGGAGGAGGGTCTTCCTGATATCGACGCCCTCAAGCAGGCATACAAGGACAAGATTGAGCGCCTGCGCAAGGAAACCGACTCTGCGACTAAACTACCGGGTGCTCCCGCTCCGGCTACCCCCACTGCTGCTGCCGCTGATGCCGCCGAGTCCAACGCTACCACAACAACCACAACGGAAGCCGCCACACCTTCTTCCAAAGCCGCACCGCAAACTCCCTCAAAATCAGGATCTTCAGGCTCCGGCTCCGGCTCCGGCATCAAACCGCTCTCCGAAATCCTCGACATGACCAAGGCCCGCGACCTACCCATCAAAGAACTCTCCGCCATCTGGCGTCTCCGCTACGCCACCAACCCGCACTCGCTATGCGCCATGATCCCGTCGGAGACCTACTCAGCCATGGACACGCTCGCGCGCTCGCGCCCTCAGTTCGTGCTTCCCGTGCCGCACCCGGAACAGGGCGCGGAGATCCACTTCCTGCAGTGGACCTGGGACGCGGCGACGGCGACGTCGACGGTGCTGTTCACGCAGCTTGCCGAGTACAAGAACCGCGGCGAGTTCGCGCAGCCGCACACGACGGTGACGCACTACATGGACTTTAGCGCCGACAAGGGCGTCGTGCTGATGCAGGGCCAGGTCATGGAGGATAGAGGTGTGAAGCCGGAGAACGCGCAGTGGTTGCTCATGTGCCTCCAGAGGTTCTATGGTGGTTGGGATGGCACTGGCGGCGAGCAGGGCCAGCAGAGGGCGAACGAGCGCAGGAATCTGTTGGATTGGTTCGCGAGGGGTGACCAGAGGTTTAGCGTGGAGAAGCTGTTGGAGGAGGCGGAGAGGATGGGTTAGATGACGATTGATGGGATGGTGCGGTAAAATGGGCAACAGCCGGTCGTTGTAAATGTTATGGGAACACTGTGTATGATAATGTTGGTGAGCGCATTCCGAGAATGCGGCTCCTGATATGTATAGAGCGATTTAGATACCCGCCTTTAGGTGGACAGTACAGTATATCAAAACCTAACTACTGACATATCTTTCACGTAGGCATCGAAATCGCATCAATACGAAGCCAGAAAATGGCAGTTGGTATAAACTTACGGTATCCAAAAATCGATTTTCGCAACCCGTATCTCTCAACTAGATACACCCCTTTTAAAGCTTTGATCCCGCAGCACGCTCCTCCTGCTTCACCTTGTCCCTCAGCATTCTCCGGAGAATCTTTCCACTGGGTGACTTGGGCACCTCTGCCACAAACCGAACACCTCCGCGCAACTTCTTATGGGGAGCAACTTGCTTGGCAACGTAGTCAATGACCTCCTGCGCCTTGCTGTCGCTAGCTTCCACGCCTGGCCGAAGGACGACGTACGCCCGGGGCACTTCGGTAGCCTGGCTGTGGTCCTCGACACCGATAACGCACACATCCGTTACGTCGCTATGGCCTAGGATGAGACCCTCGAGCTCGGCTGGTGGGACGGGGAAACCCTCTGGAAGGAAAGTAACGTCAGGGGCAGTGATCAGTCCAAGTGTTTTTTGTTACGTACTGGGTAAGAGAAAACAAATGACTTACTGTACTTGATCAACTCCTTGAGACGATCGACGCAGTACATGTTGCCGTGCTTGTCGATGTGGAACATGTCTCCTGTCTTGAAGTAGCCATCCTCTGAAAAGGCCTCCTTTGTGCGCTCTGGATTTTTATAGTAACCCTTGAACACATTAGGTCCCTTGATCCACAGCTCGCCGACCTGTCCAACATTGTCAGTTATACCGGGTCACTCCAGGTCGTTCGACTTGGTAAAGGGGATGCGGGGACAAAACTACACACCTCGCCTTCAGCAACCTCCTTGCCCTGCTCATCCACCAGCTTCGCCTCCATGTTCGGCATCATCTTGCCGCAAGAACCCATAAACTTGGCCCACTCATCCACAGTCTGGCACGTCACCACGGGACTGGACTCACTTAGGCCGTAGCCTTGCTTGACCGGAATCTTGAGACGCTGCCACACGGCCTCGGTGAGCTCGCTCGTCAGCGGCGCGGCGCCCGAGTGCATGACCTTGAGGGTGCTGAGATCGTACTTGTCCACCAGCGGGCTCTTGCCGAAAGCCAACACGACCGGAGGAGACACGTAGAAGCCCGTGATGCGCTGGTCTTGAATCGTCTGTAGGGCCTTCTCCAGGTCGAACCGCTCGACGACAAACATCTCCCAGCCGAGGTAGAGACACATGAAGAGGGCGCAGGTGAGACCCTGTAAAAGTGTGGTGCATCGGGTTAGATCCCAAAGTTTCCAGGAATAAAGATTCGACGAACGAAGAACTCACATAGATGTGGAAAAACGGAAGCACGCCCAAGAACTTATCACCTTCACCGTCCAACCCGCCAGTCGCAGACCAATACCTTCCATCAACATCCGCGCTCTGCAAGATGTTGGACACAACATTCAGATGCGTCAAGCACACGCCCTTGGGCAAGCCCGTCGTGCCGGAGCTGTACACCAGGAAGACGAGGTCCTTCTCCGGGTTGATGTTGGCCTTCCTGAAGCGGGCCGGGAATTCGACGCACTTGATGTTGCGGAAGTGCTTGAACTTGCCGGACGGGTCGCTGTGCTGGCCGACCAGGATGATGCGGTCGTTGGGGATACCGGCCTTCTTAGCCGCTTCGACGGCGGTCTTGAGAAAGGGAGCTTGCGTGACGATGGCCTTGGCGCCCGAGTCTTTGAGCTGGAAGGTGAGCTCTTCGACGGTGTAGAGGGGGTTGGCGGGCGAGACGACGGCACCGGCCCAGATGGCGCCGAGAGTGACGATTGGGGTCTTGGTGGTTGCGGGTTGATGTTAGCACACTTTTTCTTTCTGGTTTTTACAACCAACACAAAGCTCTACGTATCAGTGATGGACTTACATCAATGCTATTCGGCGTATACAAGGCCAGAACTTCACCCTTCCTCCAACGCCACATATCCTTCATGCCCTTGCCAAAGTCGATGGACGCAGCCCGTATTTGGTCCCAAGTATGCGAAAGCTTGGCGTTTTCGGCGCAGGTCATCACCCTCTTGGAGGTCGGGAACGGAACATTTTGCCGGTCAAAGACAAGAGACCAGACATCGACATTGGTGGGAATGTCCAAATCCTTGAAGGGCGAAGTGAAAGGCATCGTGAACGGTTGGGTGAGGCTTCGTAGGTGAAGGGGAGTGACGAGCAAACACAGTTAACTTTCACTCTGGTATCTGCTTTGTTTCCAAGAGTCTAGACGGGAGAGCCCAATCAATATTTCCCCAAGGAAGGAAGGGATGGATCTATCTTAAAAGGCCAGCCATCTCGGATCTTGCCGCCGGGTCAGGTTGGGACCAAAGCGGACGGGTGCAACCAAGAGCGAACTCCAAGCTGCAGTCGACTAACCAAACTGGAGGATATTAGGGCTAGCTATCTGGCATGTTCCCTTTCTCTATGCTTATCCTGTCCAGTACGGCGGATTTTGTTGCTCCCAAGGGAAACAAGATGCCGTGTTATCGAATCGGATATCAGCGGGCTTCTGGCAGAAAGAGGTGATTGGATGGATCTGGAAGCTGTTAATGAGGGGGAAGTGCAGTCGATTTCGCATGACCCGTCCCTGCCGTCCCGAGAAGTTGGGGTAAAATTGGGGATAAATATGGGGTGCCGAGGCCCGCCGGAGGGCATTGGCGGAAATGCATTTCCACCCAAACCTTCTTTCTTTGTGAAAAATACAACGCTCCTCCGATATCGTGGTCTAGGTGTTCGATAGTGTATGTGATTCAAAATGCAATCATCCGCCTGGCAGTTGATAAGGGTTTGAGTTTCGTCGGAGCGCGTTCTGTAAAGATTCTGGCTCTTGGCTCCTTCCTCCTACTCACTGTGTCAATCCTCCTCGCCTTGCATCGCCACTCCCCTCTTACACTTGATCTGTGTGCTTCGCTATCATCACTAACCATGCGATAGAAGAGATGTCTGTCTGAAACCCATCACGCTCGTGTCGGGGTGATCGCGAGTAAAACAGGTGCCGTGGACTGGAACCGGCTTCATTCATGTTTCTCGGTCAAATCGATCAATGTTTGGGCAACCGCCGTCAAATACGAGGGACCAAGGGATTACTTATAAACAATCCCATGACAATTCCAAAGACCAGGAAGCGCCATCATGGATTGAGATTGGCTTTGGTTTTGCCTTTCACTACGTCCGAGCTGGAGCAATTCAATCCTACCCTACGAGGCAATCCGGGACGCAACCGAAGGGGTCAACAACACCCCCATGACGCAGGGGTACCGCTAAGTCTCATTCAAGTCGGATTTATCCCCACGCTATTTTGGCCAATTATTTGGTTTTCTGGGCTGCATGCCCCGTTGAGGCGTCAGCATGCAAGTCCTTCACCAGATGTGATTGGCCGTACAACGTGGGGATAAATCCGACTCGAGTGAGTCTTTGCGGTATGAGGCAGTCGTTCGCGCAGGGGCGTCAGGGGAAGTTTAAAAGGTGCGACATTGTCAAGACATTGCTTGGCATCGTCAAGGGGAAATCGTCAACTTTTACAATTGGGCAACCATATCCAAAGTCACTTAGATCGATGGCAACTCTAACCGCCCGGCACCGATATCACCAAGCCAGTATAGTTGGGATCATGGGGAAACCGCCGACTGCGAATGAAACAAGAACCCAGTAAAAAGGCACCGTATCTTTCTTTCACCTTAACCCTCCCCTGACATTCACCCTTGGAACGGCTTTCTCCGCGGTTTTGATGGCATATGCTACTTCGAACCATGAGTGTCATTCGGGGAAACATGTTTGGAGGGACGGCCATGTGTTGGAAACCGAGGGAGCTTTCAGTCGAAGCTGGGTCTCCAAAGCAGATCACAATGGCCGGGTAGTGCTTCAAGCGGATGAATGTGTTTCAAACCCCCCC
>RANZ01000222.1:0-54719 GCA_009805285.1 Neurospora terricola FGSC 1889 | reverse complement strand
TGCTGGTAGTGGCCGAGATGAAGGATGGTGTTGTCGGTGGTCTTGCATAGGCGGATATCGGTCGGGCTCATGATGTCGCCGGTCGTCGACGGGGCCTTGCTGCGCCGCCGCCTCCGGCTCCGTCGCAGCAAGGCCCCGTCGACGACCGGCGACATCATGAGCCCGACCGATATCCGCCTATGCAAGACCACCGACAACACCATCCTTCATCTCGGCCACTACCAGCACACCACCAGTACAACCCTGGCTACCATCCTCCTCCGAGAGAAGTTGTGGTGAAGCAGGACCCGGCCGACGACAACAACACACCACCACACCTGCGGAGGCCCAATTCGACGGGCCATGCTCCCGACGGCATGACACCAGGGACCCCGATGTCAGCTCTGCCTCACCAAGGATACCCTGAAGACAAACGCCATATGAGCTACGACAATGGTCCGCAACAAAACATGTACAGGCAGCCGAGTTTCCCCCCTCAGACGCCCATGGCGCATGGTCAACCATACGACTACCCCCCTCACTATGGACACCATGGCGACCTTCCTTATATCCAGATTGCCCCAGCGGCGGGAAAGCGCAAGGCGCAAAGAGCATCGCAGGTTGGTTTGGGTTCTGGCTTCGGATATACACGCAACTTGCGATCCAGCAAGGGTTGCGCCATGGACGTAAAAAGCTAACCTCCCCCATAGGCTTGTGATATGTGCCGGCAGCTGAAGGCTAAATGTGACGAGCTTAAACCCTGTAAGAGTTGCAAGGAAAAGAAGGTCGAATGCAAGTACCGTGAGGCGGTACCAAAGCAGTAAGCACTTATATACCGGTTGTCGGGTGGTTGTCGCATTGCTGACCAAACGATGTAGACAAGACAAAGTGGCGGCCGATATCTTGGAGAACCTCATGGGTTTGAGGAACGAGTTCAGCATGTTCAACCATCGCATTACGAGACTAGAGAAGAGGTTGGAACGCGTCGCGCCGCCGTTGGAAGCACATCCGGAGATGATGTCGTCGGATGATGATCGTCCGGGCTCTGCTGACTCAGCAGCCATTGAAGATGGCTACAACTCATCGTCGCCAGGAGGCTCGGAAAACGCAGCAAGGACACAGGCTCCCATGGATACACAGGAAGCGCGCAACATCACGAAGAATATGGACGAAGAGAGGGAACAAGAGCCTGGCCCATTTGTACGACCTGGAGCGCCCGCCATTCCGCTGAACCATACGACCCTGGCTGCCCTTCTTCTGAAGTGGAAGTCGATAAAGCGCCTAGCGCAACGCTATCTGGATGCCGAAAACATCAAGTTTGTCGAAGAATATCCCATCCGACAGGAAGAGAGGCGGGGCCTTCTTAGGTTATGGGGTAGAGGAGAAGGTCTCGACAGCAGCCGCATGGACAGAGAGTCCTACCACAACCTGGGTATGATGGAAGTTATTGACGACTACTCGGAAACGGGAGCCCCCTCGCCCGCGGATTGTTGGGGTGGAATTAGCGGCTCGCCTGGGCCGATGGACCACAGGTCTACCATGGTTGGAGTCCAGACGTTGGACTTTTCGGAGGAAACCGTCTGGAAGTACGTGCAGAGCTATCTGGACAACATTCAAAATATGCATCCGCTCATAATACCGAGAGAGCTGCATGCGATGGTGCGGTTGTTTTTGGATGGTATTCAGCAAAGTACCAAGAAGCCCAAGGGTAGTGCCGGAATCGCAAAGTTCGTTGGAGCGCCGCCGCTGAGCGTGCAGGGTGAGACAGGGGTCAAAAGGAAGCGCTCCCCGGCACCCGACGGCGCAGACTCGCCATCGATGCTACCCAGGTCGGGTAAGCCGACATTTCAGCGGTCCATCAACAACGCGCTTGTGTTGCTGGTTCTCGCGCTGGGAAAGATTTGCCTAATAAAGGATAGAAAGCTCCCGGATGTCGTGCCTGTGAGCGAGCCTTCGCATGGGTCGCCAATGGTACGTAACGGGTATCCTGCCTCTCCTATACAGGGATCTCCGCCGTCGTATGCTTCACATTCGCACTCGGCGGGTTTACCTTCGCCGAAGGATAGCGCAGATAGGTCGGGTCCTAGTAGGCGGCAGTCGTTCCAGGGAGGCGGCGCGCCTTCTATGAGGGTAGGATCGCTCAAGCGGAACATGGATGTGATTCCGGGCCTGGACTATTTCGCATACGCGACAGATATCTTGGGCGGGCAGCTGGCGGGAACGAGCTTGCGGCACATTCACGCATACGTCTTGGCGGGTTTGTATCATGGGCAGTTGGGAAGAGTCATGGAAAGCTATGCCTATATCAAGGAGGCTGGCTGGGCTTTGCAGATCAAGATGAGACCGTAAGCCAACTTCTGCTCAAGTGTTTTTGACTGAGTACTAACCCGAGTATAGGAGTCTGGATCGGCTGAAAAAACTTCAAGAAAACCACCCATTTAATATTAATGCCGTTAAGGAGAAGTCGGATAATCAGATCGTCTTTGCCTTTTGGACATGTCTGCAGCTTGAGAGGTAGGCAACGGCGTGAAAAATTGAAAAAGGGGATAGGCTAACACGTATACCATAGTGATATCGTGGCCGAGCTTCCTCTCCCGCAATCCCACATCCTTGCGTTTGAGGAGATTATGCCGTATCCCAACATCAACCTGGCCAAGACCCACGGCTTTGAGGAGCATGTTTTGCAAAGCTACCTTGCACAGCTTTACCTCCGGAAGTCGTTGAATCAAATCCATCAAATGCTTTATAACCCCGAGGATCCGCGATCGCTAAGGGCGCAAAACGGCACCCCGCCAGGAAATATCATTGAGGTCATCACGAAATCTCTCGATCTACGCTTCGTCCCTCCCGAGTACAAGTTCACGCACGAAGATCCGCCAGCTGGAGACCTTCTTTCCGCCCGATTACGCGCCAAGTACTGGGGAGCCCAAGTCATCACCTACAGGCCGTACATCCGACAGATTCTGGAGTCAAACATGGCTCAGATGGCGACAGCCGAATCCCCGATGCCAGCCAGCACTCCCAGCGACGCCATGACTCCTCTCGATACCCAGATGCACAGCGTGAATGGGGAGATTACTCAGGATACTATTGAATATGCGAAGAAGGGAATCCGGGCTCTTATTGAGAGCACAAGGGCGTTTCATGGTCTGCCAGACAAGCGGTTTGTTGTTACTAATATCTTTGGCACAGCACATGCGTAAGTATCTCTTCTCGTCTAATTCAATTATATATGCGGTACTGACATTGAATACGCAGTCAATGGGGCAACCTCCTCACGCTTGCAGCGGTATTCAAGGATCCGACACTTCACCGTCATGTTGACGAGCAGACGCTTAAGGAGCTCTTCTCGAGGACCATAGCCTTTTTCCGGATCATCGCCCAACCAACGAGCGCACTGACCGTTGACATGCGCATTCTCGAAGGCTTGGAGCGCGAGTTGTGGCACAAGTCCAACAGTGTGGACATGATGATGGACAACCACCACCATGTTAGCTCCTTTGTGAGCACACCAATGCCAGGCCCACCACCGCCGCCGCCCTCGGGTCCAAGGCCGACAGCACACTCTGCACCACCACTAGGGCCACCAGGGCCACCAGGACCATCACCACAGATGCCAAGGAGTCCGATGCCGCCAATACAGAATAACATGCATGGGCCTGGGACCCCAGATGGCATGATGCCTCCTTTACCTCCTATTCACCAACACCAACACTCACATCCCCTTTAAGAGAGATTTTGTATCTCAACCACAATACGTGTTTTAGCATTTTGGAAATTGTGAAGGATTTGTACTACACTTGGTCCGAATGTCATAATTCCCTTTGTGTACGAACAGAAAGGAAGGATGGAGGTCTTTGCGAGCGAGCGTAACAAGCGAAGGGTCATCAGTCGATGTTGGTTAGCATGCGCGATAAGGAAGTGGACGTGATACTGTCCTTTTCCCTTGGATGTCAAAGCGGATACGCATCAACTCATACATAGGATGCATCATGGCATACACACGGGGGCTGCATAATACCTATTTGCATCAGCATATCTTGAGAGAGAGAGAGAGAGAGAGAGAGAGAGAGAGAGAGAGAAGGAAAGAGCATATCTACCACACAGCTCTGGCGTTGTCAATTACATACCTACCTGTCAACCTTGCATACCTACTACCTACCTACTACTAACCTCATCAGATACCCACACCAATCAAACAATCTCACTCCGTCTTGATATCATAGTACTTACCATTCAACTCAAACGCCTCCAACATTACACCGTCTCCATAACAACTTACTCCTTCACACCGACCGACTAAAGAGAGAGATTTTCGAAACAACACACAAACAACTACTCGTCGACTCCGTCAAACACTCCCTACTATATACAACCGACCCGACCCTCCTCCGTCATCCACCACAAACAACAACCGCCAAACAAACCAAACACACACACATTGATCACATCATAAAACACCCACAACAACAAACAACATCAGCGACCTGTCTCTTGCATTTGCATAGGTATCATTATCAAGGAGAGGAGGGGAGCACAAAAAATGGGGGTCCGCGGAGGATATACCACTTGTTCTTGTCCATCTATCTGTACGTGTGAAATGTGTGTACGCTGCATGTCTGCATTTTCTTGGGTACTTATCATCTATCTGTCAAGAGTTTTCCAACTTGTCTATCTACTTACAACTATGTACCGTACTTTTTCTCTTGTATTTATTCATCCTGTTACTGTCAAAAATACGGGTGGTGAGCGAAGGAATAGGGAACAGCATCGGAGGAATCACAATACCAGTCAACAAACAAAACTTGGATAACTACATAACTGCATAACCTGGGTGGCAACTGTTGTGGGCGGCTTATTGTACGTAGTTAGTTGATCACATCACTCATCTCAACTCAATCCCAAGGTTCCATTTGCAATGATGCCCCCAAGCATCAAGCGTGCCATGCCATCATGAATGCTAGTGTGTTCATCAGGTGCCATCACAGTTCATTCATAACCTATTGATATACCGTGCGTAATACCTCATAACGCCAATTACCAAGTTAACCTACTCAACTTATAACCTCATCCATCCACGACATCGTACATCTCACACCTTTTCTTCCAAATTCAGCCGGCCTCGAGACTTGCTAACTCGTGAACTTCTTCCCCTGACCACCGCTCATGAACCCTGCCCGCTCACAACAAAACAACAATCAAACAAAGCCACCCATCCGGATACGCCGCGTCCCTCATCAACTCCTCCAGCGGCGCCGAGAACGGCACGGGAGCTCCGTGCAAGATGACGTTTGCCAGGACTGGGTCCCTGCTGCTGGGGAAGAGGGCGGGCAGGAGGGACTTGAGGGCTTGCCCTAGGGTTTGGGGTGTTCCTGTTTCTGAGTTAGTTGGGGTAGAGGAAAAAGGAGGGAAAAAGGAGACGGAGATAGCGAAAAGACTTACGGTTGTTTGAACCCCGTGGAGGAACGAGGGTTTGCATCACGCGGTAAGAGCCGGAGTTGTTAGAGCCGGGTCCTCCTTGGGTTTGGGTTTGGTCTGATGAAGGTGGTGAGGAGGGGATGTAGATGCGTATTGGAACGTTTTTGAGTGCTGTGGGAGCGTTGAGTAGGTGGGTGTTTACTTTTGTGAAGGCTTGATAGTCATCTACACTCAGTTAGTCTCCCTCTCGGGAGAAAGAACAGAGAGGGGGGCAAGGGAAGGGAGTGTGGGGGGGGGGAAGAGGAGTGAACATACTATCCTGCACAGCATTCCACAACGCCGTCGTATGCTCCTTACTCAAACCCATGATCCGTTTCGCATTTCCATTTCGGATAAAATCCGCCTTCTCACATCAGCATCTATCATATCATCCCATCACTCCAGGTATACAGGCAGACTCACCTCCTTAGCACTATTCATAAAAGTATCACAAATATCCCACTCCGCCCCATCAGCAACCATCAGCCTCCACGGCATCTCACTCGGCTGGTACAGATCCACCAGCAGTCCGACCGCAAAGTTACGCAGATGGACTTCCTCATGGTGGAAACTCGAGCACGGAGTGCCGTAGTAGGCAGTCAACCGGGGCAGCAGCAGAGCGAGGTAGCTGAAGCGCGGCACGGAGCAGATGTAGGGTGTCTTGGGATGTGACTGGTGTGTGATGTATAGAGGGATTTGTAGGGACCAGAGGGTTTCGGGGATGGAGGTTGGTTTTGGTTTGGGGGTTACAGTGGATGATGATCTTTGGGGGAGGTCATGGTGGCTGCCGTCTCCGGATCTGTGTTCGAATGGGCCTCCGCCTCCGCCCCGGAGACTGGAAGTAAACCCGGGACTCAGACCGAGACCGGTGCCGGCTCCTGCTCCCGTCCCCCGTGAGGATCGGAATGGAGTGGAGCGGAACGAAGGAGATGATTGGTACTGGTCTTCTTGGTAGGGGGACTCTTCCCGCTGCGGAAGCTGTGGGGAATGGGAGTAAGGGTTTGGGGACGCCATGGCTACCTGGTTAGCTACCTCAGGGACCGACCGCGGTCTGCTGGGCTGACTGAGGCCAACCTGACCTGACCGCGCCGGCCAGTGGGTGACACGGAGTGGGATGTGGGATGTCCTCTTCTCTCTGCGGCGGCAGTGAGGGCCGCGATGTTTGGGCCTTGTCTTTTCAGCGAGATTGGCAGGGGCTTTTACTGTTTCATGCGGTAAAACTTGGCCGGTCAGAAACAAGTCGGTTATCGATGGCTAGAGTGATGGTATTCCCTTCTTTGCTTCTTCCTCGTAATCGGCGGTGGTTCTTTGTTTCGTGAAGGAGCCGTTGGTTGAGGTGACGTTGAAGTTCAGATGACGGCGTGTTGTTAGCGGGTAACTACAGTGGAGTAGGGCAGGTGATACAGTGGTGCATCATGGTTAGTGGTGACTGCCTCAGTGCCCTGGCACGCTCGTGACAGAAAAGCTGGCACCTTTTCGGGCACTACATGGGTGATCGGGCAACCGAATGGTCGTGAGAATAAACCGAACACGTTATGGTCAGTACATTACACCTTACCAAGGTATCCTCTTATCACGCATCCAAGCGTTTTTAATATACCTTTGGAAACCAACTTCTAGGCAGTTCTTGAATGGAAGAATCCCTAAGTGACTCTGGCCGATGTGCTTTCAAATTATTGTGATCCCTATCACAGTTTTGTAACGGCCTTTCCTAACTAAAGCGAGCCGTATTGGACTGTCTATATTCGGTTTATTTTTACGACTACTTCGTTAGCGGAATTGAAGCTGCCAGCTTTTTTGTCATTGGCGTGCCTGGGCACCAGCGATAACAATGTTAGGTACAACCAGCTGTAGAGGCAAGTAAGTCCGAGTACACACGCATTGCGGCAAGGCATATTGTCACAAACTCTCCAATAAATCATGTTTAATTCCGGTCATATTACAGAGTAAGCCTGTGAGGTTTCGGAGCTCAGCTATGTCTGTCTCCGTCCCCGTGGTGGTGATGATAGTGATACAGCGAGTTGAAGTTCAACCCGTCAGCGATAATTGTTAGCGAACCGAAGGGCCGAACGAAGAGTGGACATCAAGGTTCCGACGCCCGCATCTATCCTTCTCCAACCGCATGCTCGCCCGCGTTTGATGTCCACTGCACAACTGACCTGCCTTTACATGATGCATGTCACGGTAGTCACGACACGACACGACGCGGCCGCCTTTTAGTTATCTGGACCTCAACTATACTGTACGCTGCTTTTGGTAGGAAATCGGCTATAAGAATATCTACTGTGTGCTGTTAACCGCCATGCAAGGAGCTTGCCCTCGCTTCAACCGGCCGGGGAAGTCATCTTGTACATAGCGTAGCAGTCTACCACAACGACCCGGGCGGATGGGATGGGACAGGATGATGGCGAGCACGTTTCAATCTGAATGATAATCCCGCGGCCATCATCACTATTTCCGAGGTACATAAACTTCCCCTCTCCCGTTTCGCCAATGCCACCTTCCTATTATGACTAACAGTTTGATAGTCGAAATGGCCTGATGTGTTCGCTTCCCTTTTGTTCTAGAGCGTCCACCCTCCCAGACCTTCCAAACCTTCCAAGACTTCCAGGACCCAGTGATCGTTGAGCGTTTCGCTTAGATGCTTCTGACACTGTATAACTTGTAGCGACTTGCGACTTCTAGCGCGAAGCGAACGAAGCCTCTTTGGAAGCCTGAGAAGCTGAACTTTTTGTCGATTCTTCCATCTTTTTTGAGGCTTTCGAGAAATATGGCACGATTATGAGACAAAAAGACGCACGGGCAGAATGCTCCTGCAAGCATGCAAGTGAAGTGATGAGGCTATCTTCGTCAATCACTACACTACCACCACCACCACCACCTCCCACGGCTCTTTAGCGTATCCAGATCCTCGGTTTCGCTTGGCGCTCCCGTATTCTTTTTGGTCTCCGACGAACGAACGGGAGACTCACGGGAGGAACCTCTCTCTTGGGAATTCTTTCGAGGATCGTCACAGAACCGTGTGAAGAAGCTCAGTTCTTGAAGCTTTTCCAGCATTTCGAACAACTTACCTAGGATACTAACACATATCGTGTAATCTCCCTTCCGACGCCTATCAACCACCCATTATTCCCGCTGTAACAGCGCAACAGACTGCCTCATTAGGCTCATTACCCGGCCGTGCCGACCGGGACTCTCCAAAAACCCCAGTGTCTCAAATGTCTGTTACAGTGGACAGGGCGCGCCGACAGGAACAAGCAACGCAAGTGGCGGAAACATGGCCTGACTTGATCTAGGGAAATCTAGATCTTCCCTCCATTCCGTTGACAGTGTCCTTCTAGAAGGCCCGATGAGTGTACCATGTACACTTCGCATCCGCGATTTATGCTATCTCCGGTACTCTACGCCGAGACTAACGGAAACCCAGCTGGCCCAGGTTCTCAGGTACCACAGAGCTGGGGAGACACCATTGAAGACACTATCGACGGCCCGCTAGTGAAGGATGTTCAGCGAACAGATAAACGACGGGTTCGTTCGTCCGTAGCGACGGACTGAAAATGTACTCAGTATCGTCAAGTCTCGAAGATCACGGAGTACAACTGACCAGACCGGGAGCGGCAGGACGGACTCAAGAGACTGGAGATCGCGATGGCCTCCCACTTCCCGTGGATAGTCGGATTTTGCATTCGAAGAGAGATGAACCAAAAAGTCGCAAGGTACTGGCTGCCTTTGTGGATGTCAGGATTGTCTGCTGAAGATTAACTACACAGTACAGCGTAATTCCCTCCTCCATCTGACCGACATGTCTGTCCCGAACACCATGTTGACACGACGTCGGACTCTTCACTTCATCTAATCTATCTCACTCTTCACCCTCCTTCCTTTTCATACTCATCGAGATCCCATAGTCCACCAATCTCTCCGTCTTACCTGTCATCTCACACAATCATCTCACCGATAGAAACACATACGGAGGTGCCGTGTGTTGTAGCAACGGGTATGACATGGTGGTCAGCTTCCTGTTACCTTCCTGTTACCATATGAAGAGCACGTGGGCACGTGGGTAGGTCCGGTAGGTTTGGTGTTACTCTCGTACTCCTTTTGCGCTCCTCTGGAGGACTACTTACGCCTCTTAGAAGTGAGAGGATGGAGAACCAGTTGACGTGACATAGATATCTTGTTTAACCGGAGTCCGATTCATCACACGGAGGGGACCAAAAGGGAGCCAGAACATTGCAAGAGCAGCGCATCAAACGTTCTTCATTTCGTTCTTGCCTTCCTTTCGTGCTTCTTGACCACCCTTCATTCAAGGAGCTATGCAACGCAACAACCCACCCTAGGCCCAAGACAGTATTCAACAAGTGAATCAGAAAATAAGCAAGAGACATTATCCATGTACTATTTTTTCCAACCCCACGCTTTGACTGTTAACACAGGCAGAACGAAACAACCAATCGGCAAAACTAACCCTCCGTTTGTCATGGTATCAATGATAAGAAATAAAAAAACTACCCAGGTTATGTGATGATGTGATGCGCAGCCCAACTATGCCAGAAGAGGTACATGTAGGATGGATGTAGAGTGTATGCAATTAGGAAATAAAGGGTAGTGGATACCGCTCAAACAATGCTAGCCTTCCTACTCCTCCTCGAAAACACCCTCGAGAAACTGTTCGAGTCCCCAGCCCCATCTCCCCCTCTTGAACCGGTAGCCGTAGTAATCGACGACGTCGGCCCGCCGAAATCGAACGGCGCCGCAGCCCCCATGCTAGGCGGCGGCGTCGAGTTCTTCAGGAACGAAGCCAGATCCGACATTCCAGAGGTGGGAGCTACGTAGGCGTCCCTTGGCTCGAACCTCTTCATGGCCACGCGCGGAGCCGTGGTGCCGCTTGATTGTGACATGCCTCGCCCTCGTGACATTGGCATGTTTTGGTTGTGATTGACCGAGTTTTGGTTGACGGAGGAAGGTGCGTATTGATCAACGCCGGGGGGCATGTGAACTTGGATCGGCGTGTAGCCCCTTCCGCTGCTGGCGCTGGCGCGGCTGTTGAGGCCTCGAGATTCTTTGACCCTTACGGGACTTTGAGGGCTCATACTGCCGGACGAGCTTGGAGGGACATTCGATTTGTTTTCGCGTCTAGTGAATCGTGACATCAAGCTCGTGGTGCTTGATTTCTTCTTCGGTTGCGGCTGCTTTGGTGAGGTCACCACGGGAGAAAGGGTGGGTTCCGGCGGCGGAGGGACGTTTCGCAAGAAGTCCATCAAGCTCTCCTCGTTTGTCGGCGGTCGCTTAGGCTTCACCGGATAATCATCCTCATCATCAAAGTCCTCCTCGTCTGTAAGATCGATAGCATACGGGTCGCGTGGCCCGCGGCGCTTGCGCTGCGGCATGACTGACGGCATCGGCATCACCACATCGTCCTCCTCGATTCCTTCGAAGCGCCCGGTTGGGGTGCTATGTTGGGACTTGTTCCTGCTGAGCAGAGCACTCTGCGAGTTGACTGATGACTGGAATGAATGCATCGAGTTATTGGTGATATCGGTCGAGGCCTGGCTGTTTCTGACGTCAACGTCGCGTAGTTGGGCATCCACAGCTTTACCGCCAGCTTCGAGGATAGACATCTGATCGGAGTCCAGCGTGCTCCGGAAAGGTGCGACTGCTTGCGGGATCCGTGGATTGCCCGCGGTAGGTGGGCCGCGTCGGATGAAGTCGATCAGATCTGAGTTATCGTCCCTGTCGGTATGGGGATCACGGGCTGTGAGCCGTGGACGATTGTAGTTGCTGCTGTTTGTGGTCGGTCGGGGAGCCTCAGTGATAAGGGGAACAGAAGGCGGGGAGACAGGCCCGGGGACATTCCGGAGCCCGCTCTGCTGCCCTGACAAACGGTTCATCGCGGCAGTGTTAATACCAGTAGGACCCGTTGCGCGAATGAACTCGGCAAAATCAGCTACCGACTCTCGGGCTATTCTTGGATCTCTCGCTTGCGGCGGATGCGCACGTGGGGGTTGTGGAATTGCATGCAGGATCGGGCCGGATGCTGTGCTATTATTACTGTTGCGCTTTAACTCGGGCATGGGATGCTGCGAGTGGGCATCCTTATCCTTCTTGGCATCTTTTTTGCGATTAGACGACGATGATCGAGACCGATCTGAGTCGCCACGGGTATCCTGGCTCTTCCTGGTTCCAACAGCGATGTTGGGGCTACCGGTGGACCGCGTCGACTGAGACTGTATCTGGAGGTTAATATCCCTTCGGGCGCTAGTTAAATGAGTGATATCCAACTTACGTCAATGTCTCGCATGCTTTCGGGCGTTAGCGTGAACTGGATGGTCTGATCGCTCTGGATGAGCTCTTCAAAGTTTCGCGCGACATCTTCCCGAGATTGCGCCGCTATCGAGCCTTCCTCCGAAGTCCTTACCAGCCTCAGCTTGTTCGTCGACTTCGTTGATGAGGACGATATCGAGCTGGCTGTTTCCTGTCGCACCATTACACCAGGTTTTGGCGGTTCCGGGAACCGAGAAATGACGCCCGTCTCAGATGGACTGCGACCACGAGACCGTTGCACGGATATTTTCCCGATCGAAGTCGGTTGTTCCTCCACAGAAAGGTTACTTGGAGCCCTCCTGCTGGGACTCCGATCAGGCATCTCTGGCACAGCAATCTCCGTGATCACGGAGACCCTCGGGCGACTCTGGGCGTGGTGTTTGGAAGGCGGTTTGGGCCTATCTTCAAAGTAAAATGTCCCAGCCGAACTGGTGGGGGTTGTAATTTTGGGCGTGGAGCGGATGGGAGATGAGCCGGGCGACCCACGCTCAGCAACCGAGCCTAGAATTGGGTTAGAACCACGCGAAATATCTTGACCCCCAAAACCATCTGGCGAAGGAGGCTCGGGAATCGCTTCGAGAACACCGTCATCCGTAACAGGAGAGACGTCTTCGGGGGCAACTTCAGCAGACGACGCCGATTTGTTACCGCCGTGCCCAGAGATCCGCGCCCCGGATGCACTGTCCGGCGAATGTCGCGATCGTTCCTCGGCGATTGAGGCCGTTCTGAGACTACTGCTTCGGGATAAGCGCATATGCTCGCTTGAATCTAGTATTGGGCTGTTGCGGGCGGCCGTGCCAGGGCTGCGAGGGCTGGTTACTTCGATCAAGCGTGCCGAGTAGATGCTAGGCGTTCTAGTCCTTCCCATCGTCGTGATGATGGGTGCTGGTCTTCCTTGTTCAGACACCGTGGGAGATGCGCTTCGGCCGGAGATGGATATTCTTGACGAGGTGAGAATCTGTGGTTCCTCGTCCATAGACTCGTCGTCATATTCACTTTCATCGCTACCTTTGACCTCATCATCAGACTCGACATTGCCCGAGTTCTGCGTTTGAGGCTCCGTCACGGCCTCGTCTGAAGTGGGGGCATCCACAAGCGAAGCTTCAACTGGGCTGATTTCTGCATCTCCGAGGTCGTTTGACTTTTCGTCTCGTGCCGGCTGCTTGTCATCTGAAGTCTGAGACTGTTCAAGATCCTTTTCGCCAGCTGAGGGAAGGGGTGCAAGCTCGCTCGCCTGTGGCTTCGTTCGTGTGGGAGAACCGCTGGGAGTTGCAGTAGGTGTTGGGAGTGAATTAGAACGCTTCTTGGACGCTGACAGAGGAGTATGCGACGGCGATAGAGTAGGAGTCGGCGGGTTAGCAGGCTTGGTCACGGGCCATACCATCAAGCTCTTTGGCCGCACTGCCCTCTTGCGAGCAGGTCTCTCTTCTGCTCCGTCTCTGCTCCGAGATCCAACTGACAGACCGGTACCTTCGATCTCTTCAACGTCATTATCACCCATTGGCAAAGGGATGGCGGCAGCAATCAAATGCTCCTCCACCATTTCCTCATTGGCTGTCTCCTTTGTCTCAGTCTCGTTCGCATCAGCCTTGGCTCCTGTTTCGTTCGTAGGCTCTGGGATGGTTTCGGGTACTGGGGTTTCTGTGACGCTGGATGAGCGCAGGTGCGTCGGTGTTCCACGAGACGAGCGCATCGAGTCCCTCGAAAAGGAGTGGGACAAGCCCCTGTCCAGATTGGTGATCACGGGCGATCTGATCTTTTTCTTCCACGTCCTCCACAGCCTTCCCAAAGTACGATCAAGCGCGACTCGCTCCATGTCAAGTTCCTGCACCACAATCTGTTCGGTTGCCTCGCCGGGTTTCCGCAGGCCCTCCTTCAACTCCTTCTCGTACTTAACACGAATCCGTTGAAAGGCGGCCTGCCCCGCAATGATCAGAGCTTGTTCGCCTAGGTATTCGATGATCGAGGTCAAGAATATGGATACGGCAGAAGACACCAATTCAGAAGACTGGTCCTCCTGCCGTGGGTTGAGAAGCTCCTTCTCCATATAATAGTCCTCATCCTCCTCTTCCAAGTCACCCAGTGACGAGTATACCATACATCGTAGCCGGGTACGTTTCCAGATCAGCTCCAAGTCCCAGTCTTTGGCTGCGCTGGGATCCGCTATATCCTCCTCAGTGTCACCCATGTATTCCTGCAACTCCTCATCCGCCTGGTTGATGATATCTTTGGCGAGTTTCGGTTTGAGGATTTCGGTTATGGCTGGGCGGAGGGCAGCTAGCGTAGCTGAGCGTGCGACTGAGATGAAGTTGAATAGCAGGTGATCGAGAAAGTTGTTGACTAACTGTAGGGCGGCTGGAGAGACGAGGGCTGGTTCGCCGGAGGGCTCGATGCCATGCTGATCGAGCAAAGCGTCGGCATGGCTGTCGTGGTCGTTGGTGACGATTTGGGAGGCGGCCGAGGCGGCGATGAAGGCCGCTTCAGGGGACACGGTCAGCGGAGGCGACATGAAGCTGGCCGCAATGGTAGACGGTTTGTCGCTCGATATACTCTGAGCCCTCGAGCGGGAATGCGTCTTTATCGAGGGAGAAAGGATGGCCGATTCCGGCCGAGACATGGCCTGGTCTGACGAGGGAACCATGTTTGTACACGATGCAAGAATGCAGCTGGTGTTCGGGTGGTGAATTAGGGAGTTGCTATTACTAGCGGGATGCAGGTCGTCTGGTGTTCCGGCAACACGACAGGTAGCTAGCGCGACGAGGCGTCAGGCCAGCGAGGGAGCACAACAGGGCCGAGCATTCGTAGAGTTGGAAAATGCGCAAGAATTAAGCAAGCAAGGGGCCGAGGCGGCTGGATATTGTATGGCGAGTGGGCTGTAGGGTGAGACCAGGGGACCAGGAATGATCCAGAAGAGGTGATATATCTCGCAGGGGAGCGGGCGGGAGGCTGCTTTTGTGCACTGATTCGTCAGTTGAGCTACTCGCGGGCATAGAGCTGATGGTGTCTAAGAGTGAAGAGGCATAGAGGATACGGCGCCGAGGCTGAAACACGTTGGCGGGAGAAGGAGGGCATGAAGATGGGAGTATGGGAGTATAGGAGGAGTATATAGCCAATGTATGGCTTGAACAACAACAGGAAGATGGTGTAAGATGGCGGTAAACACAACTCGGTGCTGCCGTGTCAACCCATATCCAACCTCAGTCCGTGAAGATGCGACCAAGCGGCGCTGGATGCGACAAACATGGCTGAGTGCTGGGAAGAGGAATTTACTCTGGACTTGTACGTCCTCTGCAGCGAAACAACGACGGGAGATTCGGATGGCCATGCAACCATCAACCATATCCCATCATCTCTTGACGCTTCCTTTTCTGCGGCACCGACACAAAGCAGGCGGGATGCAAGCAGGCGAGGCAGCCAGCCGTTGGCCTTTTTCCATCCTTGGGGTTTCCATGTATTTGCCAACATAACATGTCCCGGACTGCCCTCCCCCAGACTGCCCCAATGTGCCCCGTACGACCTTGTGACGACTAATGGAACTACGCACCTTGAGATGATGGACCAATTAGTCCTGGCTGCTGACTCTGTTGTGGAAAGTCAAGGAGATATTCTCCGATCAGAAGCTCGAAAATGGGTGGACGAGGTGGGTGGTGCTGTGTTGAAATTACACGAAAATCGACTGGCTGATGACCGAAAGAGGGAGGACGGATGACGCAAGGGCGCAAGATGAGAGACCAAGAATAGAAAGGTACAAGAACGGAAAAGAGGCGTCGTCGACTAATATGATGATGCTGTGGTCGTGTAATAGATGGTTGGAATGGGATGAAGTCAAAGTCGGGAAGGAGAAAGGATGGAATGGAAGGAAGACGGGACAAAAGAGAGATCAGATCGAGCGCTTGATTTCAGACGATTCCCAATCTGCCCGTGTCTAATGATGTATTTGTCCCGTATCGTTTCGTTACAAGGCCTCCCCGGTGCCAACTACCCGAGAGTGTCTCGAAATCGAGATTGGCGATACGGTCTGTCGGCAGCTGGGTGAACAACGACGGCAACGATGATATGATGATGATGGCGAAAGGAAGAATACTCGGTGGTCATGAGAAAGACGAAAGAGATGACAAGATGCAACCAATATGGGAATCTGAGAAACCTCACTCAGGGGCGTTGTCCGGTTCACATCTCACAGACCGGGGCATCGGGGCATTTGCCTCTTTTCCCTTGTACGATGCCGTTCCTTCATTGAATCTAAGATTCCAGTTCCTGACTCTGCCGGCACTGCAACCCTGTGTTTTTGGGGAAAGAGCCGGGGGTTACCCGGAGGGTTAGAAGGGTCCAGCAACGGTTTGGCATCACCTGGGCACCCACTTCGGGACCTATAATTGCTATAAAACGGCCTAGCGAGCTAAGATTGGGGATCCCCTCCTTCCAGCAAGAGCATTGATTTCCAGGACCTGACGCTAGCCAAGCTAGCCAAGCTAGCCAAAGCTCTCCCTGGCTTTTTGCCTTTGATTCCTGTTCCATGGCATTTCGCTAGAAGGGAATATGTTGTTCGTATTGTTCCTGTCATCGTATGATGAATTGTTCCGTTCATTGTTGGTATCACAAGATCGGTATATAATCTCGAGCCGTGCCTTCCCTTGATATCTCTTGCCTCCTATCTCCCGTCTCTTTCTCTTTCTTTTTGTGCCGTGTGTTCCTGCCTCCAGCGGGAATAAAAGTGAAGCCAAGGGATTGGGGATGGTGTCGAAGGACCCACCCACTTTAGTGAAGTGGGGTCACTCCAACCGACCGGCAAAGGTGGATCACTAGCTGCTTGGGAACGGCAGGCGCCCCTGCACACCCTGTGTGCCTGACCCGTGCCTGCCCCACGTCCGCCGTCAAATTGAATTCAGGTACCAGAATGCCACTGAACGGTCTCGTCCTTTTTTCAAGCAAAGAAAGGAATTGTTTAGAATCGTCATCGAAACAAACATCAACCACCAAATGCAATGCATCTGGCTCGAAGAGAAAAAGAAAAAGAAAAACTCGCCGTTGCAGATTCACCACTATTGCGACTCGAAACAGCCAAATAAAGTCCGGCTTAGTTGTTCAGGTGACAGTCGGCGTCGACCACGATAACCGCAGGGTAGCATCGAGTTATCAAAGCGCATTGCGGGAAAGTACAGTCCGATACTGGTTTGTTTGTTAGCTCGAGACCTCTGGTCAACTTGTCCAGGCGTTTCAACAACAAGTTGATGTGTTTTCTTCGATAATGGGGGCTTAAAATTAGCATGAATATGTCAAATCAGATACTAATAATCTGTTTTTGACTATGATTTATGCATTTTAAAGTACCGTTGCAACGTTCAGGATAGGTTGGCATGTGTCTTACTCGGGGTACAGAGCTAACAAACAAACCAGCATTGGACTGTATTGCAGCGTGGTGCTCGGACCTGCAGCTACAAGTAGGTGCTTCAAAGGTCCTCTTTTTGCGGAGTCTGGAGAAGGTGCSATCWTTGATCAACGGKGACGAGTGAGRCACCAGAAAACAACAATTATCAAGATGCGGCAAGAGCGACCAAAACTGCAGGTCGAGCTTGCTTCTGTCGGAGTATGTTTATCCCATCTTGCACCTTTGCAGTCGGTGACGAGACATATCACAAACATCAAAGAGAAAAGAGGCTTCCCTCCAACCGCAAGATAAGATGCCCTGCTTTT
This sequence comes from Neurospora terricola FGSC 1889, assembly GCA_009805285.1. Lineage (NCBI taxonomy): Eukaryota > Fungi > Ascomycota > Sordariomycetes > Sordariales > Sordariaceae > Neurospora > Neurospora terricola. Next base: position 37,265 of record RANZ01000222.1, on the reverse strand, counting down.
CGTCTCCATCTCGATCTCGGGATGTCCCTTTTTCGTCCCCTCAACACCGACTGCAACTTCAGATGAACCTCTCTTTCCCGGCATGATGCCTGTCTCTCCAACGTCTTCCCACAGACAGACACGACACCACTCGTCGGCTTGGAGCAGTCCCGCCGCCCATCGGGTGACTGTCTGCTTGCCATTCCCCTCCACCATGGGATCCTTCGATGATAACAAGGCAAGAAGGCGTTATTGGCGCACATCCATTCTCTTGATCCTCTTGTTTGCTTCCCTCGGCATACCTTCAACTCTCGTATTGGCAACCCGGAAGTCTTGGGATGTTTGCCTCGCAAGGAAGCCACCACGGCACAGGCTCCAACTGGACAAAACCGCAACCACCCCACCACCACCAAAGGGAAAGACCGAAGAGCGACGATCCCGAATTCATGATACCGACTCTTGGTTCGGCCAGCCGGGGATATCGCAAGGAATGTGCGGAACAGTGGAGAGAAAGCTTCCAAACACCTGATCGTGGGGTCGACCTCAGGGCTCTGGAATGGAACGCGTGGATCATTTCCCTTCATTTAAAGGCCCTGGAGGACGACATTGTGAGAAACGGATTCCATCTCCAAAAGTCAACGGCCAGGAAAAAGCTCCCGAGACTTTCTCCAACTCCACTGTCGAGCCCCGAAAAAGGTATTGCCAATCTTGCAACGGACCACCAGCAGCCCCGAACCCCGTCAGGAGAAAATAGAAAACGGCAGACCTCGCCCACTTCTAAGACGGACGAAAGAATTGTCCAGACTCGTCCACCGCGTTCCTCAATTATTACGGCGAAATATCGACAAGGTCGTCATGGTCAGTCGTCAGACGTTAACGAAATCGTTTATCGCTATCGGTATCCCCGGCCTGCCCCCGGACGATAATACATCCACTGCACATCCGACGACGACGACGACAACACCCTGCCAAACCGAGGCATAGTGTATCAATCAAATGAAGGCGACAAGATACAACCTCACCTTTCCCCATTTCCTCCCCCTAATATCCGCGCTCGCTGTCAGTGTCAGCGTACACTCAATCACGACAATGCAGTAGTCGCACAAACTAACGACCTGATCTAGCGAACATGACAGCATAAGCCTCTCGGGAAGTGTAGCCAATGCTAAGAATAAGTTCTTGTCCACCACTCTTCCGAAAAGGGAAGTTCGCCAAAGAGAACACCAAGCCACAAGCGACACCACGACGACCCAAGTTGGAGTCCCTGAAAGGCACAAGACGTTGGAGTCGGAAGAATCGACCGATTCTGGATGCCTGCTCTAATAAAATCCCTGCACCAAGATCTGCACTCCAGAAAACAAATTACCCTTTTGACTCCATATATTCCATATTTCCATGCCACCTCCCGTCATGTAGCCGGCCGTTTCGCATACCTGCCTTTAGACACCACGCTATGGACGGATACCGCAAAGCAAGGAAGCGCAACGTCAAAAACATGTGTGTCCCTGGCTGAGAAAACAAAATGCATGGACAGAAAAGCGTGATCCCTTCCCGTCCGCTTCCAGCTAGATATTACCTCCGTTGTACAAAAGCATGGTAACAAGGGGAGCAAACATCCCTTCTCATGGCTGCGTGGATTGCCATGCTTTTCTCTCCACGTCGTTGCCCGTGTTCTCATTTCTTTTCCATTGCACAGAGGTAAAGCTGGGAATGCGGTTGAGGATGAGCAATAACAAGCAAGCAAGCACCGTTGAGGATGCAGGACGATGCATGGAAAAAGCCAGGCAAGAAGGGTGAATGTTTGCTTTTCCGGCCTTTTCCTTCTTCTTTTTCCCTCGCATGAAGGGCATGGCTTTCGCGTGCTTGCGTGCCACTAACTGGGCTGAGAACAGCGAGCTTTCCCTGTACATTTCTGCATCTCTTTACTTTTGTAAGGAGACGACGGAGAGGAAGATATTCCTTGCCGCGCATCAAAAAAAATTTTGAACACCGGGCCGTGAGGCCGATTTGTTCGTGGTTCGACCCGGTATGGCGAGATGAGTACAGTACCCGTGTCGACGGACAGGGCGGACAGTGCTTCGCCGAGGTGTCGAGGGCTTCGGCCCTGTAGATGATGATCATCCCGAAGGAATTGGTGATTGCCAGTGACCGGAAAGGCAAGTTGGAAAAAGAAAGCGAGAACGTGATGATAATAACTTTACCTTCCAGTTGCTCTCATCATCGACCATCTCATCCCTTCACATTGAGCCGCAGCTTCTTTGTTACTACTGGGGTGGCGCTCTCGTCATCATTGTCGTTGCCGTTGATGTCAGTCGATCAACAAATGGCCATAACAGACCATTGATCACACAATAGCCATGTTCGCCAGCTAGGTCGATCGTGGTACCTCCTAGTGCGGAGTTATAATACCCCTTTCCCATCACTTCTCCGCCGGGAACGCTGCGGATTTAAAGGCGTTCGGTCACCTTTCCCTTGATCTGTCATATGTGTGAAGTGCGAATCTTAAGCGTGTCTCTCGGTAATCTTGGAGGCTCAGTCCCGCCGCCAGGATCCAAGATCTTGCTGGTGTTGCGGCTCAGTGTATGACTTCTGATAGGTCGGTATCCGATCATCTTAAGAATATCCTAGAAGGCTAGAAGGGACCTGAGACATGTACCCTATGTTGTCTAGAGCAAGATGTGATAACTAGAGAATTGCGGAGGGGAGTGTGAAATAGAAGCGGGATCGACTCTGAGAGAAGGAGAGAAACTGTCACCGATGACTGCATTCTGAACAAGCGTATGAGAGTCTTCTACTGCGTATAAAAACGGGTAGTTTACCACCTCCTTGGGGCTAAGATGAGTCAAGCCAAATGCCGACATTACCTTGCTGAGGTGCTCGCCCAGTCAAGACTTACTGCATGGCATAGTCCGAATCAGCTCGACGCTACAAGTCGGGGACCCAAAAAGCATTTTCAACGATGGGGCTCTGTTGAGTAACACAGGAGTGAGAGCCTTACAGAAGAAATGATACACATCACTTCTGACTGCTTCGGTACCTAGCTGAGTAGCGACGATAAGCTTACGAGATACGCTGGTACAATATCCCAAGACTAGACCACGCTGGGTAGGTCAACAGACGCGACGTCTATCGCCGGATGATGCCGAGACGATATCGCTATCATACGGCCAACCACCTGGCATGTCGGATAAGCGGCTCAGTGATCCATGGTAATACGCACTCCAAGACATGAAGCCAAGACAAGATAGAAGATGGTGCCTTCCCAGTGGTCTGAGTGAGCTCCCTGCAGCAGGCAGGAGCGGGGGAAGTCATGGGGTTCATGTTCGGGGGTGGATGATATCAGCTCAGTCTTCTCGCTGCGAAAACTTGCCTTCGCTTCGTTAAAACCTGGAGAGTCCAAGAAGTTACGGCAACACATGGTCACTTGAACAGATCGACAGCTTGACAAAAGAAATGGCCGACTTACTACTCCCCGAACCGTTCGCCAGCATCCCTCGGGAGCCGCTGACCTTCGGCCCATCCCCCATTCAACCACTCCCCCGCATCTCCCAAGCTCTTGGAGGACAGGTCAACGTCTTCGCCAAGCGCGAGGACCTCAACTCCGGTCTTGCCTTTGGAGGCAACAAGACCAGAAAATTAGAGTAAGCGACATCCCCTTCTTCCTCCCCAAGAAGCAGACTGATAAGTCCCCAGATACCTCCTCCCCGACGCCCTCTCCCAAGGCTGCGACACCCTCGTCTCCATCGGTGGCATCCAATCCAACCACACGCGCCAAGTCGCCGCCGCCGCATCAAAACTCGGCCTGCACGCCGCTCTCGTCCAAGAACACTGGGTGCCCGACTGGACCGACGCCGGCTACGACAAAGTGGGCAACATGCAGCTCTCTCGGCTGATGGGGGCCGACATCCGTCTTGAACCGCTAGCGGGGTTCGGGATTGAGCATAAGCAGACGCTGGCGAAACTCAAAGATGATCTGGAGAAGGAGGGGAGAAAAGCGTATTATATCCCGGCTGGGGCGTCGGATCATCCATTGGGAGGACTGGGGTTCGCGAGGTGGGCGTTTGAGGTGGTGGCGCAGGAGGAGGAGTTGGGGGTTTATTTCGATACGGTGGTGGTTTGTGCGGTGACGGGGTCGACGATGGCGGGGATGGTGGCTGGGTTTAAGTTGGTTGAGAAGTTGGAGAGGGACTCGAAGAAGGTGGGCAAGGTAAAGAAGAGGAGGAGAGTGATTGGGATTGATGCTTCGGCCAAGGTTGAGCAGACCAGAGCGCAGGTGTTGAGGATTGCGAGGCAGACGGCTGCCAAAATCGGGTTGAGCGAGGAGGATATCACGGAGGAGGATGTCGTGCTGGATGATCGGTATCATGCGGGGGTTTATGGCGTGCCGGATGAGAGGACGATTGAGGCTATCAAGTTTGGAGCGAGGACGGAGGCGTTTATTACTGATCCGGTGTATGAGGGCAAGAGTTTGGCGGGTATGATGGATATGATCAAGAAGGGGGAGATTGAGGCAGGAAGCAATGTGCTGTATGCGCACCTCGGTGGGCAGCTGGCACTGAATGCATACTCCGCTTTGGGGTTGGAATAAGATGCACAAGAGTGTACAAGTTATCTCGATGTCAAAACTCTTTTCTGACACGAGTCAGGTAAAGTTGAAGATTTTGATCGCTTAAAATTCAGTCTCAGTCCTCGTCGTAGTACAATGCCAAGATGCAAGTTGTCGGAGAATGCTACTGAGAAGCGAGAAAGTGGAAGCAATTCACAAATCATGTTTGGCGGAAGTTGCCATGAGCTCGGCATAAGAGGTGGGCACGTGGGGGTGGATCTGCCCGTGGTGGTGGGGTCGAGTCGCTAAAACAATCAATCCACTGAAGAAGCTCTCAAACGCCGCTATCGTTGAGCAAATTTTGTGTTGAGTGCCCCTCCGTGCCCTCCTTCTTCAGTGTTGATCGCTGTGTTGAGTGTTGGACAACAGCAATGGCGATGCAGGTGGATGAGTGTCATCTTGACGTTGGGGGAAGTTGCGCGCGGGTTCCGAAGCTGAAATTGGTCCGCGGACATTCTGCCTGCATCTTTTGAACATTGTCATGGCGTGAGATAGATTTCTGCAATTCATTGTTTACTTCGGCTTAACCTCTTGAGGCTCTAGTGTACCGAGGGGTTTCCGTTTGGTCATAGTAATTCCGACCTGCATCAGTATCTCCTCCGGGGCTCCATCAAGGCCATCCGCGGACCGCCTCAACGTCGCCTCGAGTCTCGACTTACACACCTTTGACCCTCTCTTGGCCGGGGCTGAAGAGTCATTATCGGATAGAGATACGTACCATATAAAGCGCCTCCATCCTCTCCCTCACTGTTATCCATCTCTTTACGAACCATCATCCACCTCGGCCAGCCCGACCACCACTCGCCATATATCCCTCTCCTCTGACCCCATACTGCACCGCCAACACCATATTCTGGTCAGAACAGACGATTAGCAGGCACCTCCATTGCTTTCTCGTCTCAGTATGGCTCAGAGGCCTTCTGACACCCCCTCAAGGGAGGATGTCACACACGTCGTCCCTTATCCCACAGCAAAGCTCCCATCAGAGGGCGAGGGCGGTCATGATGCTCACCAGCTAGAGGAAGGCCAAGTTGCTATGCCTGACCAGTTGCAATATGACGTTGACCAGATCGAGAGAGTCTACCGGTATGTTACCCATTCTCCCATCATCACTCTCTTCACCAACTGACATGACCACAGCAAACTCGACCTCCGAATCATCCCCGCCTTCTGGATCCTCTACTTCCTCTGCTCCGCCATCCGCTCCAACATCGGCATCGCTCAAACCATGAACCGCGACGTCCACCACGACCTCGTCAGCGTGCTGGGAATGACCGCCAGAGACACCTCCACGGCCCTCGCCCTCTTCTACGTCGCCTACGTCCTCTTCGACCTGCCCTCCAACCTGGTCATGAGCCGACTTTCTCCCCGCGCCTGGATGGCTAGAATCGTCTTCGCCGTGGGCCTCATCGGTACTTGCTTCACGGCCGTCAAAGCCCCCTGGAGCGTCAAGTTCCTCCGCTTCCTGCTCGGCGTCGTAACAGCCGGCATGTGGCCCGGCATGTCCTACTACCTGACGCTCTTCTACCCGCCCAGCCGCACCGGCAAGAGAATCGGCATGTACTTCACCGCGGCGCAGTTGTCCGCTGCCGTGGTCGGCCTGGTGTCGGCCGGGTTCCAGAAGATGGACGGACTGCGGGGCTTGACGGGTTTCCAGTGGATGTTCCTCGTTTATGGGCTGCTGGGCATCGTGCTGGGCATTTCTCTGCTCTTTTGGTTGCCGGATCGGCCGCTGGCTCCGGGCGAGCAGAGGGTTAGACATAAGTGGTTGAGGTGGTTGCCGGCGAGCCCGGAGGCGTTGACGGGCGAGGACGCCTTGATTCATTATCAGGATCTCAAGAGGGTGTATCACTCCAGGCCTTGGAACATGAAGGATCTGTGGTATGTCTTGATTGACTGGCGTCTGTGGCCCTTGGTGTTCATGTACTTTGGGGTTGTGGGTGTTGGTATTGGCACGCAGTTGTATGGGAGCGTCATCATTGCTTCGATCAACCCCAACTTTAGCGGCATTACGGTTAGCTTGTTGTTTGCGCCTATTTGGTTGGTAAGTCATGGGTTCGGCTCCTTGTTCTTGTTTACGGAATACTAACTAACGTCAACAGATGGACTTCCTCGCTATCCTCATCTCCACCCCACTCGCCGACCGCTTCCACAAATACCGCTTTGTCTTCTTCTGTGCCGGTTGTGTCATCCAAATCGCTGGCCTCATCATTGTTACCTTTGCCCTCTCCAATGACTGGGCCCGCTACGGTGGCCTGCTCATTATCGGCTTTGGTCTGGGTCCCACCGTGCCCAACTGCATGGCCTGGACGAACGAGATCTTTCAGAAGCGACATCGCGAGGTTGGTGTTGCCGCTGCCTCGGCTCTGGTCTCCGGACTTGGAAACTTGGGCTCCATCACTACCACGTACGCCCTGTATACCGGATGGCCTGAAGATGCTGCCAAGGGACCTCATCAGTACCGCAAGAGCAACTACACCATGATTGGCATTCTTGCTGTGAGCATTGCTAGCAGTATTGTCCTGGCGGTTCTCCTCAGAATCTTTGGCAGCGAGCCGAGCCGAAGGGTTATGGCGAGCAGTGGCAGCTCTGCGACTGAAGAAATCCTGGACGGTGCTGCGTTGCGCGAGAGGCAGATGCGTGGATTTGGTGGGATGTTGGGGAGGAAGAAGAACTGATCTCTTTCACTGAAGAGAAAAAGGGAGTTGAGCTTGCGGTCCCGTCAAACCATCACCGTCAAACTCCCTTGGAAGCACACAAAGGGTGAAGCTTTGTTGCTGCCACACACAACCACGAGGAGAGGGCCACGTCTGATGTGGTTCATCTCCGTCGCACCGGTTGACTTTGCGACATGAACTTTACGACAACTGTCGAACGGCCCGCCTCCGTTCACGACACGATTATACGACAAACTTCTTGCCTCACTAATCAACGATGATGGGACTGGGAGAAAGTGACAATGCTTCTACGCTATCACTTCTCCCCAGCCCCATCCTCACTTCAACACGAGGCGAGATTTAAACCGAGAGAAACAAGAACGAAAAAAAAGAAGACGAACACGAAACGAGGAGGACGACAAAAACGGTGGCTTGCTTTTTTCCCAGTTTTTGGCTTATGTTTATGATACCCCATCCGTGTTGAGATACGCTGTCGCCTTTGCCGAGTTTTACCAGGATACCCTTTTTACAATATTTCCATCAATATCTCGACAGCGACAGTGCGCTAACGCCATCGCTGGGACGGCGTGTTGGGACCGAGACCCTTTCTTTCAACCTCCTGAAAAAGGGGGAGAAAGAGGCGGCGACAATGCTGTTACGCTATCGCCAATGCCGGGTCTCGTGGGCGTTTTTGCTTTTGTTTGGCTTCAGTTTATATAAATCATGTACCTCCCTGTTTTGAAAGGAGATGAGGGGAAGGAGGAAGGAAGAACAGCAGTTGGGCTATTACCGGTATAATATGTATGGGATAGTCGGTCCTTCGTTAGATGCTAGATCCTTTGCTCAATACATCATAATTTCGCCGGAACTTCGTTACTAAGGGGGGAGCATAAGTCGCCCACCCTTCTCATTGACCATGATAAAAGATGATCGGATCTGCCTTGACAGTTGGCACTAGATAGTCTCATATTGCGCTCCTAATTCTACGTGTTCTTATATCGTTTTGGTGGACCAGAAATCGAGGCTCACCGAGACCACTTTCGTTCGATAACTGAGAGGAAGTTGACTCAAGCCGTAATACCCATCGAGGTTGTCCCATAGCTTTATTTCTGCAATTTGTCACCCTGCCTTATACTATCCAACCTTTGCTCCCTCACGGCCACCCACTCTTCAACCTGTCAGCAAAGAACTCCATCATAGGCAGCACCTCCTCCCTACTCCTCGGCATCCCATCATCCGGCCTCTTCCACTCCACCACCTTCACGTTCTCAAACTCCCGCTTGATCAAATCCACTTCATCCTCACCCACATACTCACTCTCGCTTCCATGCAAAACCAACACCGGCGTCTTCGCCTTCTCCCTCGCACTGATACTAGGAATCATGGAAGGCGGCAACGCCCCTCCAATCGACACGATCCCTTTAAACGCCTTCTCCTTCCTCTCAACCACTCCCTCCTTAACCTCCTCCCCCTCCTTCACCTCCCTAACCTTAGGTTCTTCATCCTCACCAACCCCCTCCCAAGTCCTCACTTTACTCCCCAACCCCAACGCCACCCCCCCACCCTGTCCAAACCCAAACAACAAGATATCGCCCAACTCCCATCCACATTTTTGTATCAACACCTCCCCAATTAGTTTCCCCATCACCACCTCCCAAACTTTTTCGTAGCCCGGATCCATATCTATTTCGCCAGTCCGTCCGTCAAGCTTCAAATCATCCCCCCAGTGGAAGTTATTCGTCGGGCCGCTATCGAGCGGCAGGCCCAGCAGGGAGGGAGGCAGGGGGGCGATGCCACGGACGGAAATGGCTAGGACCCCTGGGAGCGAGAGGTTGCGGGCGAAGGAGAGGAAGGGGGCGTCGGAGTCGCCGAGGCCGTGGAAGAGGAGGAGGATGGCGGTGGTTGATTCGGGGGGCGTGGGGTAGTGCAGGCTGACGGTGAGTTGGGGTTTGAGGGGGTCGAAGTCTTCGGGTTGGGGGATGCGTGTTTGAGGCATGATGCTTTGTGCGTCTTGTTGTTGTTGTGGTTTTTGGTGGTGGGTTGGGATAGTTTTCTTGAGGGGATGGATGGTTGAGATCTTTTGAGGGGTGGTTTGGCCAGTGTATCTGTGCGGTAGTTGATGGAACACTGAGAATGGGGCGGTGATACCCTGACTGAGACGAATGTGAAGGGTGAAATAGATGTCAATTGGTGACGGAGTGGTGAGGTGTTGGTTGTAGAAGGAAAGGAGAACGGACCAGCTGGGGATTCATGCGGGAGATGACGATATCGTTCGTTGGCCGGAGCGGGTCCCCGTTTCTTCGGGCTCGGGAGCCCCGCTTTTAACCGAGTGGGTCCCCTGATCGCCGGATATCTCTAGACATACATATAACTGATATTCTGAGCAGGATGAGGAGTTGCTGAAGAAAAAAGACATCAACCTTGATGAACTTCCGTGAGACCTGAAGACCGCAAAGAGATCTGTCAGGATTCACGATGTCGTGGATGTTAATCATCTCATCTTCAGTCTGCAATTCATGTAAGCTCTTCAGAAAGGTAAATCATGCCCATAGTGAAAAGAACTCTTTGTTTTTGATTGGTATCTACCCTATCACTTCTTCTTCTCCTCCTCCACCTTCTCCGCAAACCCCTTCTCCTCCAAATCCTTCGCATCAGCATTCTCATCCGGGACCAACGGCGTCTCAGCCACCGAGTCCACACCCGATACCAAACCCGAAGCACCACTCTGCTCGTCCTCTATCCTGAGATCCGCAACCTCCTCCTCAATCTTCTTCTCACCCTCCTTACCCTCCTCCTCACCCTCAAACTTGCTCCAACCAGGCTTGTTCTTCTTCTGCTCGCCCGGTCCCTCGCTCTTAAAGTGATACCCCCTCGCCCTCGGCCTCTCTCCCAAACCCTGAGGAATCTCGGGTTCATACCTCAAAGCAAACTGCCTCGCCTTCTCCTCAAAGGTACCATCGGCCAGCGCCTCACGGATGGAAGCGAAGAAGGAAGCCAACACGGCGTGGTTGTGGATCTGCAACAACGTCCAGCCCAGCATTTCTCTGGCGCAAAGCAAGTGCTGAACGAAAGCCCGGTGGTGGGTGGTGCAAGCGTAGCAGGTGCAGGATTCAGTGAGGGGAGAGAGGGAGATGGAGTGCTCGAGGGAGGACATGTCGATGCCTAGAGGCAACAGTTCCGAGGATTCAGATGCAGGAGGGGGAAAAGTGAACGACAAAGCGATGCCGGCGTCGGAGGTGGTCGAGAGGAAGGGGAGGAGGAAGATGTCCATTCCCAAGGAAAGCTGGCGGAGGACTTGGTGAGGCGTGGAGGGCGTGGTGAGAGCCAGACGGGGGAGGGTGTCGAGGTTCTTGTAGGAGGAGGAGACGTCGGGGATGAGGTCGGCGTCGTAGACGGCTAGGCCGGAGAGGACGGAGCTGTTGGACTGGTGCTCTTCGGAGAGACGCTCGAGATACTCCCATTGGATGGAGTAGCTGATGGGGAGGACGGGGGCGAAGGTTGCGATTTTGGAGGGCTCCTTGTTTGGACCGTACATCTCGGTGAACCATTCCTTGATCCAGTCGTCGGTGCGCTCGGCCATGCGGAGGGCGCGCTTGGAAGTGGGCGTGCTGGTCTTGTGGGTGAGGTCGGCGAGGGGAATGGCGATGTCTGGGTTGAGGGTCTGGATGGCGTTGATGTAATCTTTTGTGGTGACAGCCTGAAAGCCGGTGGAGGTAAAGACGGAGATGGACTGGTTGGTGTTGCCCATGGGAGAGGAGACAGCGGGAAGCCTCCTGGAGCCGAGAACGGTGATGATGGAGGAGGGCATGGCTGTGAAGCTGTTCAGAGGCTTGTTGATAGGGGATGGAGTCTCGTAGATGGGAGGTGGGCGGGTCATGTATTGCTGAGGGCGCTCAATGACTGTAACCATGTTAGAATATGGTCCCAGAAGTGAAAGTATCATGACTTACAGTCCTCCAAGGCCATGTAAGTGCCATTGGTGTGTAAGTGCTTCTCGACATTGTCTGGCGTTACGTGAGGGATGACACCTCTCGAAGTGAGGCCGAAGAAGTTGGGAGTGTCGACAGTACGACGACCTGAGAAGGCCAGACGGCCGAGTCTGGCACCGCCATCCTTAACGGCGGTCTTGAGCAGTTCAAAGGTCATGGTTGCTGGTTCATGCCCATCACTCGACATCTTTTCTGAAGGGGCCCCTCTTGGTGGAGAGATGGAGTCGATATACAGGAGTGAGTGAGGTGTTGGATGCCGGGACCTGGAAATTTCAGGCTATGGAGCGGCAACGCAATGACCTCTCTTGATGTTCCTGGCTGATGATGATGATTCTTCAAGGCACTTTTTTGAATTTGTTATTTGGTTAGATATACCACCAGTTTAGTTGAAGCTTTTCTACCGTATCAAAGTTTCGTGATACGCAGTTTTGGAGTTTTTGTTACATCGGCCAGTTCCGTTGGTGTTGGTTGTGGTTTGCGCAGCGTAGCAGTGCAACTTTTCAATAACGGTATTTGCGTATTTTTGCGCAGTGGTTCACCGTTCTGCTCCGCCAAACTGTTAAGGTCGCCTGTAGTGAGGGGTGCACAGGGGTTGTTCCCTGTAGTTCAGGTGCTCGAACCGCCTCGCCTTGGCAAAGCTGAAGGGAAGGTGGGGTTCTGGATCTGTCGGGTCCCTCGACTCACGAGCCCAGGTCGTCCCGCCCCGCCCCGCCCGGCCTCTTTCAGTGTCAGTGGGTGCCTGGCGCTCCCGCCTGCCCGTGTGTCGCGCCTGTCAATGCCGTGTCAGTGTCAATGGTTATAGACTTTGATATAACGGCCGTCGACATTTCCCAGATATCACAATTGATAAGAACAACAAAACAATTTGAGGTTTTCGGGATCAAACGCTGAGAAAATGATGTCTCCGCCATGACGAAGAGGTTGAGATGCAGGGACCGATTGGCAATGATCGCCAGCATATCCCATTCTGCCCTGCCAGGCCTGTGATCCCTCTGCTGGAAGATGCCGTTGGTAACAAACAAGACCGTATTCCCGTGCCGTACCCCCGTACTCGGCCCCGTGTGTACCAATCACGGCCAGTGTTTCATCCAAAGAGAAAGTGGAAAGTCTCTGGGCACCCACCGTCTTATCCGGCCACTGCGGCCTCGGGTCGCTCAAAGCGGTGCATCCGGCAAGGCACCTTGCGCATTCCAAGACAAACATCTCACCTCATCCATCCCTTTGCCTTGTTCTTGTTTCCCTTTTCCACCTTTTTACATGTCTTGTTGAACATATCCCCATATACTCGCAGGTCGCAGATGCTTTGTTTATCTTGTCGTTTTGCGGCTTGACTGCATTGATACCCCCATCACTTAATTGTTGATTTCACTTGTTTTGTTTTGATGCGTTTCGTCATAGCCTGCTTAGAACAGCGTTAGTCTCCACGCGGTCCATCAAGGTCTCCGAGGTGATCTTGAATCTGTCGCATACCCACGAGGACCTCGAAAACACTCGATTCAAACAGCACTACACTATATACGAAGACTTTGATACCCAGAGTTATACGAACAGCGACTTATAAACACGATAAGAACATGGTGGGAACCCAAGACGGGGCAACGTCCCCCAAATCAGTCCACCAGGTACACCAAGTACACCAGGTCCAAGATCCCGAAAGCCTATCTTCCTCGTCCAGTTCAGGCAACAGCGCCAGCAGCAGCAGTTCGAGCAGCGGCACCGGTACTCCGAACGCTGCCAACAGCGCAACAATACTGATCGCAACCGACCATCCCGACGCACCACTTCCCGAAATAAGCCTCGTCGAAGCCCTCGAGGCCGACAGCTCCCCGCCCACTCCACGATTCATCCAAGATGCCGGTTCATGGAAGAGGTGGAAATGGGTACCATATCCCGTACGACGCTCCATTGTCGCCGTCATACGATGGGCTCACGGTCCGGTCACTCCTCAGCGGTTCCGAATCAAGCCACTGTTCCCCAGTGTGCAGTATGCGCCTATCCTTCTGTTGGACAAGAAATTCCCACGGTTGAGGCACAGGCTATGGCTGCTGTTTTTCTGGATTGCCATGTGGATAATCACCTTTGCCTTGGTCATGCGCAAAGAGTTGGATGTCGACGAGATTCCGGGATGGGGGAGGCCCGTCTCGATTGGCTGCGGCGCTGCCTACTGGGACATGGACAACGGGTGCGGACTCAATGGCATGCAATGTCGGCCCTTCACCAACTCCGGGTTTGCCTTCAAGTGTCCTGCCAACTGCGCAAGTTACCAGGCCTTGAACCCGCGCGCTGTGGGTGACCAGGAGGTTGTGTACAGGCCTCTCATTGTTGGCGGCCCGCCAGCAACAGGAGACGATATCACTCCGGTTTACCGTGGTGACTCCTACCTCTGCGGCTCTGCCGTTCATGCCGGCGTTGTGTCGAACGCGCATGGCGGCTGTGGTGTCGTGCGGTTGATCGGGACCCAGAGAAATTTCAGCACCTCGGACCAGAACGGAATCGAGAGCATCGCCTTCGATTCCTACTTCCCGCTGTCCTTCACCTTCGAGGAGGGCGTCGAATGCTCAGCTAAGGACATGCGCTGGGCGCTCCTGGCCATCTCCGTGGTTTTTTCCACGGTGCTGTCCCTCCTGATCACATCCCCCTACCTCTTCTTCTTCCCAGTCTTCACAGGCATCTACTGGACTGTTGGCCTGGCTACCGACCCAGCCAACATCACCGACGTGCCCTCCCTCATCTCGCGAGAACTCGCATCTTTCCTCCCTGCCATGCTCGCAGCCTGGGTCATGTACGACCACATGGGCATCCGCCGCTCTCTAACCGGTCTGACGGCACAGTTCGAAAAGACGGTGCTCTGGTTGGGAGGTTGCTGGGTCGGCGCCCTGACCAACTACACCTTCGACTTCATCCCCATCCAGCGTCTCACGGCGCACGATCTACAACAACAGCCTGGAGCGCGGGCCGCTCTAGTAATCATCATCATTGTCTTAACCGTCATCACGGCCTCGCAGGTCTGGTTCTTCCGCCAGGAGGGGAGACTGGTGCGCTACCTCAAGTTCTACACCATCGTTGGGGCTGGTCTCATCCTCTGTGTGATCCTGCCGGACCTCAAGCTGCGCATCCACCATTACATCCTCGCTTTGCTCCTCTTGCCGGGGACGAGCATGCAAACCAGACCCTCCCTTCTCTACCAAGGCTTGCTCGTCGGGTTATTCATCAACGGCATCGCCCGCTGGGGATGGGATCCCGTCCTGCAAACGGCGTATGCTCTCCAAGGCGATGCCCAACTTGGCTCTCCCTTGCCAGCCCTCGCCGCGCCCGTGATCTCACTGGGGAAGAATATCTCGTCCATCACTTTCACCTGGGGCAAGCCGCCTGGCTCCATATACGATGGTATCAGCGTGCTGGTGAACGATGTGGAAAGGTTCAGAACGTATTTCAGTAATGATGAGTTTGACAAGAATGCCCCCTCTAACTTTACGTGGACCAGGGAAGGCGAGGAAGTGGGGAGAGATAACGAGTATTTCCGGTTTGCTTGGATGCAGGGGTATAAGAGTGAGGATTATACCAAGGCTGGGGTCTGGACGAGGGAGGGGGAGTGGATTGGTATGGCGCCGGGGCCGTCGAGGGTGAAGAAGAGGGGGTTGGGGGTTGTGGAGGAGGAGGAGGAGGAGGGGAGGAAGAGGTTATCTTGATGAGATGATGTGATACTTGGATATAAAGCACATATGGCTATGATTTGCCATTATGACTCGATAACGAACATTGACGATGACTTGATCCGAAATATGAAAGGTTGCCTTTGTGGTGTTTTGTTCGAATGAGTTTGTTGTGACTTTCCCTGCCCTTCTTCGAGGTCTCCTCAGCTTGACGGTAGGTTAAGGGTGGTCAGTATTGTTTGCTGGGCCTTTTGGGAGATACACTCGCTCACGGCAGTTATCATTCATCTCACTAGCAAGTCCAGCCAGAGAAAAGGCTCATAAAGGCCGCTTCATAACCATTAATTTGACTTTCATGCTCTACTTATCCTCCCCACCTTGTATCTCGCCTGTAACCTATGGCTCACCAGCTTCAACTCCAGCTTCAGCCCCAGCTCCAGCCCCAGCATCATCATCAAGCTGTATAATCCTCTTCGGCTTCTTCTTCTTAACCTTCTCCTTCTCCTTCTCCTTCTTCTTAACAGTCACCGCCTCTCCCTCTCCCTCTCCACCACCTACTGGTCCTCCTTCTATCACCACTCCTTCCCCTCCTCCCTCTGCCGCCTCGGCCTCCGCCTTCTTTTTCCTCTTCTTCACCTTCTTCTCCTTCTCCTCTTCACCAGCACCATCCCCTTCCGCCTCCGCCTTGGCCTTCTTCCCCTCCTTCTTGCCCTCCTTATCCTCCTTATCCTTCTTCTTCTTCTTACTCTTTACCACCACACCCTCCGTCGGCACACCTTGGGCGACTTGTATCCTCTCGTTAGCCCTCTGCATTTCAAGCCGTAATCGTTGGACTTCCTTCATGGCCTTCGCCATTTCAGCGTCTGTCTCCGCCAACTTTTCATGTGGCAAGGCACCGGTTTCATCAGACTGGCTAGCTTCAAGACTGAGGTTGCGCAAGTGGCTAGAGTCAACCTGAAGGAGGGATTGCTTGAGTTTCTTTGCTGCACGAGATTTGGCGCTGGCGCTGGAGGGATCAGCATCGGAGTCGTGCTGGCTTCCCGTTCGCGGTGTGGAGGGACGGCTGCCGACAAGTGTTTCGTCTGCTGCGACGACGATTTGTGGACGTGATTTGGGTTTGGGTTGCTGGTATGTTCCGGGAGCGCCGGCGCCGGCGCCGACGCCGGAGGAGCTGATGGCGCCGAGGTCGAGCTTCATGATGGGGATGGAGTCGATGTCGAGGTCTGGGCCGTTTTCGTTCTGCAGGATGTTGTGTATTGGTGTGGAAGTGCCTTGTGAGCAAGAAGGGCTGCCTAGGTCGCCGATGTAGAATGGGTCATCGCGGTTGCGCTCTGCTCGTTCGGCCTTCCGACGGGCGATGATGTCAGCGTCGAGGTAGCTATCCTCGGTCGCTTGCTGGTAGGAGCCGGATACCGTCTCGGGAGCGTCCCTTAATCTGTTGATTGCTGGCTCACTAGAGATGCTGGTTGGTGCTGCCTTTTCGTTGTAGTAAGCTGCGAACTCGTCGTCTTCTTGGATTGGAAGCATCAGCGAGTCTGCTTGTGCCAGCAGACTGCCGAGGTTAGGATGGATAGGTTCGTCTAGGTCCAGGCCCTCCGGCATTGGGACGTTCAGCTGAGCGCCAACTGCGACGGAGTTCAACTCCCAGCCTTGGAAGAGAGAGGGTATCGCTTGTGTGAGAAGGAGTGGTGGGTCCTGTTCGAGTTCGTCTGTTGATGGCGCCTGTGCCGATGCTGCCTCAGCGGTGAGCTTCAGGAGCTCAGTGAACTCGACCGCGCGTTCTTGCACCTCAAGAGATGGATGAAGCACTAGGGGCTCATATGTATGAATGACCCGCGCCATGAGCAGAGATACCATCGACTTCCGTTCAGCTGTCCAGTATGTTTGGTCGTTTCCAGCAATCAGCGCCAACAACTTCATGGAGGCCTGCAGGCAGGTTGCGAGAACCTCTGGGGGTCTGATGCGCGGTATTAACTGTAGTAGGTGATTGAGTGTGTCGCTTGGGTTTGATAGCTGATACGCGTATTCTCCGGCGATCCAAGCAACAGGCTTCAGTGAACCTGATGTCACTTGGTGTGAAGTGGATTCCATGGTTAACTTTGCGATTATAAGCTCAGCAGCCCGGACAGCGGCAACTCTCACTGCTTTCACCTTGACGGCCACGTTTCTGAGCTCATTGCCAATGCTCTCCGAAATATCGGCCGTGGTAGATTTCGCTCCCAATGCCATACCGTCCGAGTCAACCTCCTTACGGGACGCCGGAGCAATCCGGATAAGTTGTGTAAGTACGTCGATGTACCAGTCAAAGTCGACCACACTGGAGTAGTTGTTCTGCGAGCACATCTTCAGGATCCTGCCAATAACGTCAATCGTATAGTCTTCGGGGAGTGGAGGACCCTCATCTCTCTTCCGAGACCGTCGTTCAGTGCCCATATCTTCACTCGAGTCGGTCGACAGATCATCCAACTGGTCATTGCTCGGGTTTGTTGATGTCTTGAGCTGTCTCATAAGCCGGCTGACAATGGATACCAGGTTATCGCTGCTGACCATCCCTTGTACTAGGTCTAGGGCCTTTATCCTGATGGTTATGTCTTCGCTGTCGATGCACTCCATGATCACGTCCTCTTGTTGAGCAACAAGGAAGGGGTGCGTGACCACGATTCTGTTGAAGGCCAAGAGAGCCACATATTTTACTGGACACAGCCCATGTTAGAAACACAATGAAAACATTCAGAGAGAAGGTACTCACAGTTGGCGTCGCCATTAAATGTGATCATGCCACGAAGCTTTGAAACACATAGGCTGGCAATTTCCTCTCTTCCATCGTCTTCCGAGTCTCCAAGGATTCCTCCTTGTATGATGCCGTTGATACACTCGTATAACAGGGACATTGCCGGCGTTGTTCGGATCAGATCGGTCAGGGGCGGCAATAGCTTTCGAACGAGACGCGGTTCTAGAGGGGTGAGGGTCGCAAACTGCGCAAGTTAGCAAAGAGGCCTTAGGTGGGAAATCCGGGCTTCCTCCTACCAGTTTGATCAACTTTATCGCCATCCAGTTGTTCCCCCCATCTACCAATAGTTCGAACAGACGCGGAGCCAAGGGCAGGAAATCCTGTGGTCTCCGCCAGCCCAGTTCACACACCACGTTCACAATCGCCGCTGTCACGCTCGGATCCTCGTTCTTGTCCATAAGTCGCTCCTTGATTTTGGGCCATGCTGCTCGGAGGGTCTCTGGATATACCAGAGCTAGTCTGTATAGTGTAACGATGGTCTTCTTCCTAATAGCCGAATGCGAGTGACTGAGACGCGGCAGTAAATCTGCTAGTACGGAGAGGGCGAGAGATGGCGTAATGATATGCGGGAGCGCGGCGATTGGGAGCGAGATGACTATGGGAGAGGAGGCAGAGAGGTCCTTCTTGAGGAGGTTGGTGGCTAGCATGAGCACTTCGGTATCGGTCTTGAAGCTCTGGACGGCGCCGAGATATCCAACGCGCTTCTGGTGGTATTTGGGCGAGGACATGACCTCCAGGACGTGGAAGGAAGCCCATGACATATCATGGCCGTTCATCTCGAGGTATATGATCTTGAGTAGGGCCGTGGCCTTGACATCTTTGCGCAACTGTTAGCGAAAGCGACGGGCGAAAGAAGAACATAACATGCAGAGCACAGAAGAGAGACGAACCCATATCCTGGCTCTTGATCTCGGAACGACATTCTTTCAGGCAGTTCTGAATGTACTCCTTTTCGTTTCCCTTGTGGTTACGCAGACCTCGGATGAGGTCGTACAGTGACTTTTCGAACCTAGGGGGCATCAGCTAAGTCGATTCTGCAGACGGAAGCCGGAGCTTGACGCACATGGTTGCGGTTGTGGTGTCCAACTGCCGATGTTCCAAGTGTGGTGATTATTTATATGCAAGTTTGAGGGTTGACACTGGCGGCGCAACCGGTAGTTGTACTTGGTTGTCAGAGCTTGGTTCGCGTAATACTTGGTGACAGGAGCATAGGTAAAGCTGGATCGTAGTCTGGGTTGGTTGATGTGAAGCGACCTATTCTAGAAGTCTAGTATAGGCTGGAGGTATGGCGAGGCGACGGGGACGAGGTGTTGTTGTGTTTGGACTGAATCGCAACTCGACGCATCTTGCCGCGGCCGTACTTGGGAGCTGGAGATGTGGTATCGGCGCACCCGGGTCGAGGGTTGCAAATGCGCTTCTCGTCTTGACGGCGTGGGATTACTTGTCGTCGAAACACGGGCAGATTGTTGGATCTTCGTTTCCCTTGGAGGCAGTGACCATCAACAAGCTGCTGATGTCCGTGGTGGGTTCCCAATGTGGCACCCTCCGTGGTCGTGCTGTCTCACGTCACTGGCGGAACTGACCTCTCTGCCTGCCCGCGCTTGGAGGAGTCAAGTGGGTTGGAGCTGAGGATCGTACAGTTTGCGACTGTCCCCTAAAACCCCAGATCGCACTGTCTGTTTAACCGTTTTATCGCTGAAAGAGCAGCTATGGCACAGTGTCAATCTTAACAAGGAGCTCTCCAGTCCATGCTTGCCCCACAGTCATCCAGTGCCTGAGCAGGTCTACAGATCCATTGACGCTATCAAAGACGCCAGAGAACATCAAGCTTCCTCCATCAACAACCTCATCTCTTCCACCACTCGACGACAACTTCCGACTCACAAGCTTAACCCGAGACTTTGAATTGCCTCGCTTATATTTACGCCAATTTACAGTTCCCAATTGGCCGTTTCAGGACTCGCGACATACGCTCCTGCCGGTCGCCGGTTGTTCCTCTCCCAAGGAGAACAAGCGACGGAATCCTTGGTCCGGTTTGAACCCCGACCACTATTATCGAACTATCGCGACTCGAGCTATCACGTCAAATATATAAAATGGCGCCCTCGCTTCTCTATAACCCGGCCAAGCTCCCTCCTTCGGCAGCTCTCCAACTCGCACAGCAAGCCCCCGTTGTCCTGCAAGGCTCGCCATCAACGTCCGAGACGGTGKACCAATGGGCAACGTACGAGAATCTGCTGCTATCATGTCTCCGAACCGGCGATGACGAAGCTGCCGCAAAATGTATGGATCGACTAGAGGCACGGTTTGGCGCCGACAATGAGAGGGTGATGGCTTTAAGGGGCTTGTTGTCCGAGGCTCAGGCCCAGAATAACAGAGAGCTGGAAGCGGTGCTCAAGCAATACGACGCGATTCTGGAAGGAAACAGCACCAATATCGTGGGTCATTATCATCTGCCAACTGTTCCCTGGCCGCAGATTTGCTAACTGTTCATGCCTACGTCTACAGCCTATCACAAAGCGTCGGATTGCCCTCCTACGATCCATGGGCCGCGTCTCGGATGCCGCATCGGCTCTCGTACAACTCCTCGACTTCTCCCCAACCGATGCCGAGGCCTGGTCTGAGCTGTCCGATCTCTACTTCACACAAGGGCTGTATTCCCAGGCCATCTACGCCTTGGAAGAGGTCCTCCTCTTGTCGCCCAATGCCTGGAACGTATGCGCTCCTCCCTCATCCGACAGTCTAAGCCCTATACTAATGTAGCCCATCTAGATACATGCACGACTGGGAGAGTTGCAGTACATGGCTGCCACGACTTCCGGAAATGGTGGTGGATCCCAGCCAAAGTACTTGGCCGAGGCGCTCAAGCGGTTTGCTCGGAGCATTGAGCTGTGCGACGACTATCTCCGTGGTTACTATGGGCTGAAGCTGGTAAGTTTCCGATAGTCGTCATACGCGAACAATATGCTGACCATCCGCCAGGTCACCACGAGGCTTCTTAAGGAGCAGGCCAAGCAGGCAAAACAAACCGACGATGGCGAGTTCACTCTGCCTGATTCCAAGACAATTGAGCGGCTCGACGAGCTTGCGACAGCCAAGCTCTCGGAAATCGTTCGTCACAGCACTCTGAAGGACAGGGGCTGGCGCGGCTATGACGAGCGTGAGGTTGCAGCCGCCCGAGAATTGCTCTCACAAAACGGAATTGAGAGGTGAGATTTGATGCCGTTGAACGAGGCAAACGGCACGGCGCCCAGTCCAGTGACCGATTCGATATGCCCATTGCCTCTTTTGACCTCTTGATGGATGGTGTTTGGCACAATCGGAATGTGTTACATACCGAAACCCACCGGGCATAATGGAAGCCGTCGTCGCAATCGGAACGGCCTCTTTGACGATGGCTGGGGAGCGAGTGAGCATCATTGGTACCCTTGCGAGGTACTTTGGCTCTTACCTGCATTAGTTGACGCAGTGGGTCTTTGGGCAGCGAAAAGGCATCAAGAAAACCGGCTTCACGTGGCTCCAGTAGATGCCCAAAGGCGATCCTTTGCCTGGTGGTCAGATGGGCGGCGCGGGCGTTCTCAGCCCAACCTGAAAGAGGACGCCTTCAAGCCCGCGACTGTTGCGTTGATGCAGGTCGCGAAACCTCCCGAACCCCTCATGAAACTTTTTTTTATTTCTTGGGCAGAAAAAGATGTTCATAACTGGCGGCCTGGTTTCGGCACGGAACGACATCTGACTGGTCCTCCGAATTGCGTGGTATCGCAACATGGTTACCGGCCAAAATCCCAGGCCAGGACACCGGCTCATCTTCCGTTTTTCTTCCAACACCATGTACAGACTCAAAACGAGGTATCCTTGGTGATAATTGATGCCTTGCTCTGAGGGTGTCTTTTGAAGCGGTCATTGGTAATAATAATAATGAATGAAGACATGTTATGGAATTCCAAGATCACCATGAACGGTTTCACAACCTCCCTGCCGCATGGCCGGCGCCGAGTCAGTGATGGCTTATACATGAACAATCCGGAACAGCAGCCGACGATATTATTCAGCATCTTTCAACTGAAACAGCAAGAGACATAAACCAGATCTTCAATTTATCAACATGGCAATTTGCTCGACAAGAGGCGTATTCGCGTCTCTGTCTCTGTCTCTGTCTCTGTCTCTGTCTCTGTCTCCGTGGCTGGCGCACCCTCATCGCCGAGACCCTTTCTCTAGCGTACATGCGACCAAAGTTGCACTGATCATCACCCTCCCATTATCCCCTCTGAAAAGTTTATATGAGCACCAAAAAAAAAAAAAAAAACTGCAACAAAAAACTGCAACATCAACGATAGGCAACTGATGCTGTTTAAACGACATTCCCTATCCTCAATTTTAGACAGTAGACTCACATCATCGACTCACCTATAGAAGAAAGTCTGAAGAGTCAATATGAGGGAGTCACTTCACTCTACTATCGTTCTGAGTCTTGGGGCGCTCAGGGCGGTGTATCCC
Source organism: Neurospora terricola FGSC 1889 (assembly GCA_009805285.1). Lineage (NCBI taxonomy): Eukaryota > Fungi > Ascomycota > Sordariomycetes > Sordariales > Sordariaceae > Neurospora > Neurospora terricola. The sequence continues at coordinate 15,093 of RANZ01000222.1, read as the reverse complement.
CAACGGAGGGGGAGTCGTCGCTCATCCCCACCATCCCCCTGTCTCCCCAGTTTTAGTTCCCTTGCCGTCAGCGGACTAAACCTTTTCAATACCCCTGCCTTTAGCATCAACTCAGGCCAAGCCCCTCTGAAACTAAACTCTCACCTCTTTCACTCACTATCCATGCTCCACGATGGAGTCGTTTGCCTGGTCGCTTGTCCTCCTGCTGCCTCGTGAGTACAGTCACTCGGCCAGGACACAAAGGCATCGAGTATCCGCAAGAAGACCGTTACCTATGGTTGGTGTTTGTCTGTTCAGCTATCAGGAGACAGTCAACTTACACTACGGAAGAGCCTGGCAATCTAGAAAGCCGGATGCGCCCGTCAGATAAAGTAAGGCCATGTCTATCAGTGCTTGGTGTAAGGGTGATGAGGGCAGGGTTACCTGTCTCTAGGCACCGCAGGCAGGACAACACGCTCCGCCTTTACACAAGGTCTGCGTCGTGCTGCAGTTCCCCCAGCCTTGCTGAGACGCAGCGACTACCGTCTCAGGCCCAACCATGAGGCACCTCTGTGTGCTCCCTCCGCCGATACCTGTTCCCGGCTCTTCCAGCATCGTCCAGCTTGCGTCACGGAAGGGTGCCGTCTGTAATTCCGTCTTAGTGCTTCCCGCTGAAGGATCTTTACTCTGCAAGGGCGAGTTGATCGTATGAAATATTCCTATACATACGGCAAGACGGCCGCCTACAGCAACATCCGCTGACCTTGGACCCGAAATATCAACGCCGGCACTACCTCGCAGTACTTCAGTTGGTCTGCCCTCCTTCAACCAAACAAATCTTTTTATCCGTCCTGCCATACGGAGTACTCTGTACCCCCGATACTAGGCGGCTCTTTTTGCACCCCATCTCCCTGCCTCCTTGCACTACAGACTGTGCATACGTTCTGCGTAAACACATCTCGTGCTTCCTCTGCTGCTACTCTATGACCATCTAACAAGATCCAAGTGGTCCCATACGGTTCAAGTCTTGTGACTAACCAAAGAGGAGGCACACGTACTTGRAATCCCAAAAAAAGAGTTTCACACACCACTGAAGTAGCCAGCCTTATGCCGACCATCGCCAACAGTTGAGAGATTCCAGACAACCTCGCAGACACAAGACGCCGAGATCGCCACGAACTCTCAACCACCACCCAGCAAAGCCGGCCAACCCGAAACCCACGGAATCCTACAGGAATACAACGGTACGTGGTGATCTCTTTTAATTGCTTCCTCGTGGTCTATCTTAAACCACGCCTCTCCCCTTCTTCTGTCCCTGCTATTCGCGGAGCGCCTCGCATTCTCTTTTCCCTCTGCTGCCCTCTCTATCAGCAGAAGCGGGAAGTGTTCGCCTCTCCGTCTTGGCGGGATCGCCAGTTCGCAAAGTCGCGGGGAAGCTCCAGGGCAGTGTGAGGATGAAGGTGTGGAAGAATACTCGTAAGGACAGTTCAGTTTCTCAAGCGCTCAACACGAACCGATCCGATGGCAAACATCAAAATCAACCGCTTATATACACACGAGGTCAAGGAACAGGCCAGCCAATCCAGCGACGGTCCGTCTGGATGCAACTCGCCAGTCACTGTCGTCGTTGTTTCTTCCCCCCTCCAGCCCCCCTTGCGTGAGATCGGGAGGCCTAGCGAGACAGAGGCTTCCCGCAGTCCACGCTACCCTAGACTCTCTTGTGACAATTCTATAGAACCTCCGAGGCTTCTAGATGTTGATCAACCCCTCATTGACCAACTGGGCACTAACAGCCAAGACTACAGGGTACATGCTCGACCATCAATCACCTCGACGTTGTGCTGTCAGATAACCTCTGGTACGTTTTTTTGACATGTCCTCTCTCACTGTTAAGCCCATTTTGAATCACTTTCTTGTTTCTACCCACCTATCCAGACCCTCTGTCCCATGGAACTGAGACAACCGCGAGCCTTCTTAACCCTGTCAGCTCTGTTAAACAATCGGCTTGCCCCGCTGTCGTTCCCCTCGTTGTCGATCTGATCTAGATCCCTTGTTCGCTATCAAAACGGCGGCACATTGTCTGCCGTCGCTTGTGAATGTGGTTTTTCCTCATGCTGACCTGATATCCCAGCCAACCTATTTTCCATCCACCCTTGCCGGTATCTCTGGCAACCCCTCTCCTCAGCCATATTGTCATTCGGACCATTATCCAAGCCTCAAGGACACCTAACGAACCCATCTGTAAGATCAACAACAAAGTCCAGTTACCTCTCTCGAACTGGCGCTTTGCAATTCATAAGTCAACAACTCTCAAGTGAGAAACGGAGACCCTTTCGACTTCGGCTTACTCACTCCGGCTTCTTCATACGGGTACCGAAAAGCCACTCTGAAGAGTCTTGAGATTGACCAAAAGGGAGAAGACGTGACCAATCATCCACGTCCATCCAGAAATTACACCAAAACCTGCCGCGACCAGCAATAGCACGGGAGGCGCAAGCCACCACCACACCTCACCACTCACTCCCAAGTCTCTTTTCCCGCACCGTCCAGGTTGTGTTCGCTCTTCATTCCCGTTGCTCACTCACTCACCGCCCGGGTCTTGTTACTCGCTACGTACTCCGTTACCAAACTGTCCAGGTCATAGACACTTTAGCGCCAGCTGAGGAGCCCTCAATCGTCCCTCCCGCTCCCCCACCCTCCTCCATTACTCGTTCTTCCTCCGCTTTACACTCCTACCGCCCGTTTCTGTTCCTAGCCTGCTACCCTCTTACCTCAGCTTCCAACTCTTTCGAGTAACCAAGCAAGGAAACAAGGCAACTACCGTACCGGCACTGGTCCGCACTCAAACGCACCAACTTTGGTGGTCCTCTTTGCTAGTTGGTGCTTCGACTATTGTTAGGCAACTCTCTCTCGCTGCTCCCTTTGCTCCGGCTTTCTCCCTGCAGATTGTCACGAGCAAAGGGTGATACCCAAATACATTCCCAATGTCGTAAGTCTGGTCCGGATCCTCGATTCCCTCGATTCTACATCGCGACTGCGCCACATTACCTGGCCTGTGTCTGTTCTCCCTTCTTGGAACCAGCTAACCCCGGACCCCTTCCTCCTCTCTTTGCGGCTGCAATAGGAGCCGACGATCAATCAATATCACTGTGAATAACCCAGGTCCTGCGTATTCCTCAACCACATCATCGAGCGGATACGACTCATCACAGTACAATTACCGGCACGGTTACGACGACTCGGTAGTCGATGACGAGGAAGACGAGGAGGTGACCGACGACGAGTCCACCGAAGACGACCATTGGGATGAACACTACGACGAAATTGACCCTTCGGATTCTGCCTCGGCAACCGCAGAGTACTACCCTCATCCTCATCACGGGCATCCACCATTGCCTCCTCAATCTCCTCACTCCCGCTCTCACAGTACCCACAGCGCCCGGAGTCCCCGGCTGCTAGAACGCAGCGAATCTGCGTCGCGCCGGCATCTAGTTCCCGCAGGAAGACAGTCTTACTCTTATCGCGCCCCAACGGCTCCTCCCCCCATGGAGTCGGAATACGGGGACGAATTTGGAGCATATGGTGGGCGCGGCCATGGACACCACTCACAACCCGGCTACTATGGCCGTGGCGCGGGACACAGCGCGTACGCTCCCAGTCATGCCGGATACGTGCCCAGCCATTACGGAAACCAGATGGTACCATACGACTACAACAATCCGTTCGCTCCCTCTCCCATGAACGACACCCTCACCAGAACCAGACGCGGTGGCGGCGGCGATGACTACTTCGGCGGCCACGACCCGCGTGGCCATAACCCGCGCGGCCATCACTACGACATGATGCCCTACGGAGGAGGTGCACCAGGCGCCGCCGCCGGCGCTCTCGGTTACTACGGTGCCGGAGGCGGCTTCGGCACCCCCGGACCCAGCCACATGGCCGGACTAATGTTCCAACCCCCTCCACCACCACCCACCGAACACCCGGGCAAGTCCCCAACGCCCGCGCCAGAGAAGAAGCTCGACCCAGAAATGGAAGCCCTCAAGAAGCAACTGGAAGAGTTCCAACTGGAAAAGAAGCGCAAAGAAGAAGAGGAAAAGAATCGGGAGATCGAGCGCAAGATCCGCGAGAAAGCCGAGGAGGAGCTGCGCAAAAAGCAGGAAGAGGACCGCAAGCGCGCCGAAGAGGAGAAGAAGCGCCAAGCGGAGCAGAACGCTGAGATGGAGCGCGCTGTCAAGGAGGCACAGCGAGCGGCGGAGGAGAAGGCCGCTCAGGCGCGCAAGGAAGAGGAAGAGAGGCAGAGGAAACACGCCGAAGCGCTGGCTGAGGCTCAGAGGAAGGCAAGAGCTGAGTTCGAGGCTGAGCTGAAGGCTGCTGAGGAGCGGCGCAAGCGCGAGGAGGAGGCTGCCAAGATCGCTGCTGAGCTTGAGAAGCAGAGGATCGAAGCGGCTGTGAGGGCAAAGGAGGAAGAACTCAAGAAGAAGCATGCCGAGGAAGAGCTGCAGCGGATTGCGGCCGAGAAGAAGGCCGCCGAGGAGGCCGCCGAGAGGAAACGGCTGGAGGATGAAGCCAAAGCGAGGCTGGACCGGGCGCTTAAGGAGACCGAGGAAAAGATCGCGGCCGCCATCCGGGCCGACCGGGAAAAGGCCGCCGAGGAGGCGGCCAAGAAGGCGGCCGAAGAAGCCGAGAAGGCGCGCAAGCAGAAGGAGTTTGAGGAGTGGCAGAAGCACCTCGAGGCCGAGGCCAAGCTGAAGGCCGAGATCGAGGCCCGCGAACGCATGGAAAAGGAAAAAGCGGAAGCCGCGAAAGCCGCGGCCGCCGAGGAGGAGCGCAAGAAGGCGGAGGAGGCACTGCGTAAGCGGCTCCTGGACGAGGCCGAGAACAAGGCCCGGGAAGCTGCCGAGAAGGCCAAGGCCGCCGAGGAGGAGAAGAAGGCTGCCGAGGAGGCGCTCAAGAAGAAGATTCTTGCTGAAGAGGCGACCAAGAAGCAGAAGGAGGAGGAGGCTGAACAGAAGAAAGATAAGGCCCCTATCAGATTTAAGGACGCTGTAGGCCGCAAGTTCAGTTTTCCCTTCCGTCTGTGCCAGACGTGGCAGGTGCGTTTACCCCCCCTTTATTCAAGGTCCTCGCCCATTTACACCACATACTAACTTCGTCGTCACAGGGAATGGAAGAACTCATCAAACAAGCCTTCCTCCACGTCGACGTCATCGGCCCCCACGTCCAAGAAGGCCACTACGACCTCATCGGCCCGGACGGCGAAGTCATCCTCCCCTCCGTCTGGGAGCGCGTCATCGAGCCCGACTGGCAAATCACCATGCAAATGTGGCCCATGGACAAAGCCCCTCTCCGCAACCAGATGCCCCCCGGTGGTCTACCTCCGGGCTTCGGCGCCGGTGCCGCCGGCGGCCTAGGAGGTCACGGTCTCGGCGGTGGTGGTCTCCCCGGCGGCCGTCCCATGTTCCCCGGCATCTCGGACGCTCACGGGCATAGAATGGCGCATGACATGTTCCCTCCCGGGCAGCCTGTCCGTCCGCCTATGGGAATGCCTCCTGGTTTTGGTGGTGGTGGTGGTGGTGGTGGTGGTGGTGGTGGTATCCCGCCCCCGCCTCCGCCCGGTTGGCCCGGTAGTGGTAGTAGACACGCCGCTGCGCCGCCGCCGAGACCGGCGGCGATCGTGGTTGATGTCGAGCCGGAGGTTAGGCAACATAAGAGCAAGCACTCGTCGAGCCATAGCAGAAAGGAGACGAAGGCGACGGTGCTGGGCTGGATGGCGGGCGGGAAGCCGGTGAAGAGTAGTAGTAAGAAGTATGTCCTTGTTAGGTAGTCCCTTCCCTGATCCCCTGATGTGGCCCTGGTGTGGCCCCGGTGTTTTGAGAGAAATGAGAGCTAACGGTGATTGTGAATAGGAAGAAGCACTAAGCGAGTCACTTGGGAGAGGACGCCAAGTTCATCGACAGATTAGCAGCATGTCTGGTCGTCGACACCGATATGTCCGAGTCTCAAGACTTCCTCGCAGGGCAAATCTCTTTCCCTTCCGTTCCCTTCTTTTATCCATGTCCCGCACAGTCTGAGTTTCAGTTTTTGGCTTTTGATACCTCTTCTCTGCTTGACGGTTCTTACCTACGTTTTTCACATTCTTTTTTTCGTGCGTTTATGCGTTTGTGCGTTTGGCGGCGGATACAGAGGCGTTCTCCTTCTTGGGGGCTTTCTGATGCGCGTTTCCGTTTTTGTTGTTGGTGTTGTTGTTGTTGTTGTTGTTGGAAAAATCATGACCAAAAAAGTACACAATGTTGAGATGATGATGAATGATGGATGAGGGATGATGACATATGATTGATGATACGAGATCATGTGTGGATGACTATCTTTACGTTACGCCAGGGTAGGGGAAGGGCGAACGGGAGATGTAGATGTGTATGTGGACGTGGACGGCGAGGAAGTGAGTGGTTGGGTGTTGACTGCTGGTATAGGTTTTGGTTTAGCAATACATGGATTCTGGGAGATTGTGTTCCCAACTCAACGTGAATGCCTCTGGTGTTGACACTTGCTGTAGATGGAGCATTGTTGGACTGTATCACCTTGTCTTTACCAGTTCAGGACCCTCCCAGTAGTGTGATGTACTTGGGTATCTTGTCTATTTCCGACAAAAGCATGTCTATCTATGTCTTGCTTTTCCAAGCCACGCCGTCTCTGCCCTCTATGTCTAAGTAATAATACAAGGATATCAAGAAGCAATACTGCCCGCCATCCCATCTAGCCTAGTCTAGTACTCCCAACACTTCCCCAGTTGTACCTTCGCCGAAGAACTCAAATCAACCTTCTCTCACGAGACTTATCCAGCCAAGATTATGAGATCGGCCCGTGAGCCACAAACTACCATGCATCCCTTCAACGTCTGTCAGGGTTTGACATCCTATTACCAGACATCACCCCATCACCGCCTCCAAGTCCTCCTAGCCCTCTCCTCAAAAGCTGCAACCATCTCATCCACCTTCTGGCCCGCCAACTGTCCGACCGCGAACCCCAACGCCGGATTCGCAAACTTGAACCTCACACTCAGCGCCACCTCGGTCCATTTGTCGCCCCCCTCTCCCCCTTGGCTCTTCAACCCTGTCCCGCCAGGAGCCGGCACGTTCCTAACCGTCCACCTCGTCACCAGACTCTCAAACAACCCCTCCATTTTTTCGGTGTCACCACTCGGCGGCTTGTACCCGAATTGCCGGAGAACAGCAGAAGGGATATTCGTGCTGGCGTTACCGCTGACAGCTTCTACGATCCCCACACCCTGACAATCGTCTGGCACGCAGTAGACTCGTGAAGAGTAGGATTCGGTGAAGGGGCCCCAGCCTACTGTTAGGTCGCCGCGAGCTGGCCATTTTGTTTTTGTCTTTCCCACCTCTCCCTCCTCTACCCTCTCTTGCCCTTGCGCCCCGCCTGCCCCCCCTTGTCCCGGTTGTTCCCCCTCTGGACCAGCAGCCGGTATTATTGGTTCCAGTTCCGAAGGGGCCGGCGCCGTAGCCCAAGCGGTAACCACACTCCTACTACAATGCGGCAAAAACTGGCTGTAGGAAGAAACGTCCGCGATCAAGTTGTAGAGGTGACCAGGCGGGTAGGGCAGGATGCGTCGCGCGCGGAGGACGGTTTCGGGCGCGCTGTTGTTCTTGTTGTTACTACTCCCGGGGGAAGCGTTGTTGAGGGCGGAGGCGGCGGAGGAGACGGCGGAGAGGAGCCAGGAGGAGTAGGGGCGGGTGGTAGTGGTAGTTAGTGGTGTAGGTGGTGGCGGTGTCCTCCGGCGCGATTGTGAGGGTGTTGGCTTGTTGAAGCCGGCGTTGCTGCTGGCTGTGATTGTGAGGGAGGAGAGGGATCGGACGACGCTCGTTCGGGGTATGAGGAGGCGCCGCGTTGCGCTTGGAGGGACGAGGAGGGACGGTCGAGGTGGCATTTTCTCGAGGAGCAGTCTCTGGGGGACTGGATGGAAGGTAGAGGTTCGAATGGTCGAGGTGTGCGCTTTGCGCCGCGGGTATTGTAGTTGGAGGAGGATGTTGCGGTTCGTAGTGGGAAGGAGGTGGTATGTAGAGGTTGATTGTTGAAGTTTTCGAGACCGGCTACTTTGAGGCTTGGAGTAATTAGGGAGAAAGGGAGGGTAGAGAGGGTCGTGGAGGTTATGGAAGGGTGGCGACTGGGCGTACCCGAATGCGCCAGAATAAACAAAGTTGGGAACTTTTTGAAGGCATTCCCGTCGCAATTCGGGGAACTTGTCCCGAGGTCGGGGTTGTGCTGTCGTTATTTGGACTGCGTATATTCTGCCCCTAAATCCGCGCTGTATTACCGCTGCATGAGAATGCAGGCTGCATTGAAATGTCACTTCCAGGGTGTTCATCGCTAAGTAGTTGCTATTCTAACCTTGCATCTAGCCTAACAGAGCACCTTTGCGGGGTAATCCGATCTACGACATCCAAGACTTCCGATCGATCACGACGAAGTTATCACGATACCAAACACTTCGAGAATTATGTGAAGGATTTGGGTAAGCTGGAAGAAATGAGGAACATGCTATGATTATCTCTCCTTGAGGGGAGTTGAATGTGGCATGTAGAGGTAGTCGTTGATGCCGAATCTTTTCCGATCACTAACAACGGACTGATAGCGGATCCGTCCCATCTTCCACTGAGACCCCAGTCTCCCCGTCCACGGTCCTCGTCGAGAACGTCATCCGAACCTCACAAGGGACGGGCCGCGATTCTTTTTGTAACCAGTTGGTCTCGGGTCACTTGATTTTCCTTCGTCAAGGTAAGTCGAACATTTCGTCTAGGGGTGGCTGGCGTCGAGGGCTTTTATGACTCAACCCACCTGCACTACAATCTTCGTCGGCTACCGTCTGCAAACCCTCACTTGGAAGTTCTTCTCTTACACATTGCCGTCGACAACAGAACCGATCTGTCTTCGAAAATGGGAGGGCACCTGGTGACGGTTGCGACCTGCAGTCTGAACCAATGGGTTCTGGATGTAAGTTAAGACTTGCCAAGTCTCACATTTCTACAGGGCAATACTAACTCAAACGAACAGTGGGAGGGAAACCTTCAACGCATCGTTGAGAGTATTCATCTCGCCAAGAAGGCAGGTGCAAGACTTCGCGTCGGTCCGGAGTTGGAGATATGCGGATACTCGAGTTTGGATCACTTCCACGAGCTCGATGTCTACACCCACAGTCTGGAGATGCTCCGCAAGCTCTTGGAGGATGAGAGCTGCCATGACATCCTTATCGACGTCGGTCTGCCTATTCTTCACCGAAACATTAGATATAACGCGCGAGCCATCTTGCTCAACGGCAAGATCCTTTTGATCGCAAGTATACCTAAGACTTCTATACCATGGACTGCTCAGCTAACGACCACACACAGAGACCCAAAATGTGGCTTGCCAACGATGGAAACTACAGAGAGATGAGACACTTCACGCCGTGGATGCGTCCCAGAGAAACCGAACTGTTCCATCTGCCCAAGATCCTCCAGGAAATCCAGGGCGAAACCCACGTTCTCTTCGGAGATGCTGTAATTTCCACCCCCGAGACAGCTTTCGGAGCAGAGACCTGCGAAGAGCTCTTTACTCCCAAGGCTCCTCACATCGACATGGCTCTTGACGGTGTTGAGATCATCACCAACAGCAGTGGCTCTCATTTCACCCTGCAAAAGCTCGACGTTCGCCTCAAGCTTATAATGGAGGCAACTCGCAAGTCGGGCGGTGTCTACCTCTATGCCAACCAACAAGGCTGTGACGGTGAACGCCTCTACTTTGACGGCTGCGCCATGATCATCGTCAACGGTGACATCGTTGCTCAGGGCTCGCAGTTCAGTCTTAATGATGTCGAGGTCGTCACAGCCACTGTCGATCTGGAAGAAGTCAGAGCTTACAGGTCTTCGATCTCGCGTGGCTTGCAGGCGGCTACTTCGAATGCCAAGTACCAGAGGATCCAGACCTCGTTCGAGCTCAGCCCCGAGGATGGGGATATTGATATCTGGAAAAAGCCCACTCTTCCCAGGGCGCCGAGGTATCATTCAGTAGAGGAGGAGATTGCTCTGTGCGGTGGCTGCTACCTATGGGATTACCTGCGGAGGTCCGGTACAGCGGGTTACTTGGTGCCCCTGAGCGGAGGCATCGACTCTTGTGCCACGGCTACCCTTGTCTTCTCCATGTGTCGCATCGTCATCCAAGCGATCGAAGACGGGAACCAACAAGTCATTGAGGATGTCAAGCGCATATGCAAGTATGGAAAGGAAGGCGAACTTCCCAGGACGCCCCAGGAGCTCTGCAACCAGGCCTTCACCACCATCTACATGGGCATGAGCAAGCAGAGCTCGGCCGAGACTCGCGGACGTGCTAAGGAGCTTTCCGACGCCATCGGTAGCTACCACGTTAACCTCGACATCGACGATGTGTATGAGGCACAGAAGAAGCTCATCGTCCAGACAACGAATTTTGAGCCCAAGTTCAAGGTTCATGGCGGTACAGTCCAGGAGAACTTGACACTGCAGTGCTTGCAGGCTCGTATCAGGATGGTTACTGCCTATGTACGTGACGTTCCACCCTTGGGTCGAATGATAAGCATATGCTAACGGTATGATGTAGGAATTTGGCCAGATTCTCCCGACCGCCCGTGGCAGRCCCGGTGGAGGGAGTCTTTTGGTGCTCGGAAGTGCCAATGTTGGCGAGGTAAGTCCGGCAATGTCCATCGAAACATGTTAGGTAAACATATATTGATACTTGTGACAGAGTCTTCGTGGTTACTTGACCAAGTATGACTGCTCGAGTGCCGATATCAATCCCATTGGTTCGATTGACAAGGCGGACTTGAAGCGCTTCATTGCTTGGGCCGAGAAGAAGTTTGATCTTCCTTGCCTCCACGGTTTCCTGACGGCTGTTCCTACTGCCGAGCTGGTAAATATCCCAGAATTGTTGATCCGGCATCTGACAAAGCTTGAACTCCGATGCTAACCACACTTTGCAACGTAGGAGCCCATCACCCAAGAATACGTCCAAAGCGACGAGGCCGACATGGGAATGACATATGCCGAGCTAACAGTCTTCGGCCGTCTTCGCAAGCTGAACAAGCTCGGTCCCTATGGCATGTTCCAGCGTCTCGTCCACGACTGGAGTGCCGACCGTGAGAAGGTCGAGGGTGACGAGGCGCCTTTCTATACCCCCAGACAAGTTGCCGAGAAGGTCAAGAGGTTCTTCCACTTCTATGCCATCAACAGGCACAAGATGACCACCTTGACTCCTGCTTTGCATTGCAATGATTACTGTAAGTTCACCCCATGGTCCAATTGTCGGAGAAATCAAGCTGACACCATCATAGCACCGGATGACAACAGATTTGACCTGAGGCCGTTCTTGTACCCGCCCTTCTGGAAGAGCTGGAGCTTCAAGAGGATCGATATGGATCTTGAGAGGATCGAGAAGAGGAGGGAGGAGCGTGCGGGCAAGGGCAAGGGCAAGGAGACTGCTTAGGATTGGTGAACAGTCGACTGAAATGTTCAATAGTGATCAAATGAGTTCAAAGAAGAACCAAAAAAGATTGTCGACGACTGTTTCGAACGCACCACCTCTCCACACAAGAGAGGAAAAAAGCAAAAAACAACAACCGCTCGTCCAGAGCAGCGGTGAACCGTTTGATTTCTTCTGTCGAATGGAGTGTTCCCAGATACCATATAAGTAGACCGGCTACTAGATCTGTGAAGACCCCTTTCCGTATCTTAGCACACCGTTCCCGATCCGGACAGGCAATAGGTTTTTTGAGTTTTGAGAGCTCAAACGGTAGACTGCTGTGCCATCTGACCAAGCGGTTGTTGTTGGAAAGAGGGACCAACCAGGTCCCTTATATGCCCCTGGTTATTAGAGTTGGGTTGGAGATCGGATGAAGGAGTAGTAGGGAAGGTACGGCAGCTACCGCGCGGGGACTCGACGGAATGGTTCAGTTGAGGAAGGAACGATGGATTGTACTTCACACACTTGGTCCTCCCGCCTTCCAGAGTCCTTCATCTTCGTCATCTGCCGCATTCCAGCTTGAAAACAAAAAAAAACAAAAAAAAAAATTAAAATTAAAATAATAATTCAAGATCATGATTCAAGCCACTCCCAAGCATCTGACCACGAATTATCTCCAGATCCGAATTCATCTAAAACAGACTGAAAACATCACCATGCAAAATACGCACCCAACACTAAGGTGCTAGAGTTATTGAACCTCGCATTTACAGAATGGACAATGGTAATCTAGGAACATCTTCACCAAACGGAGTTTACTCCCTAGATGACACTCAACTTACACCTTGCTCCCTACTTATCCCATTGGAAACATCGAAATTTGCAACCTCACTCCCACCAAAGACCATCACCACAACCACCACCATCATCATCATGTTTCTCCCTATGCATGCAACAATATAAACAAAAGAACTGCCCACTTCTAGCACATACGACCATAGATGGTAGAAAACTCGGGATCCCGTCCGCTCTCCCATAGATAAGCTACCAATCGCCTGACTAGTAGTTGGGTCGGTGACGACCAGCGAATCCCAGGTGTTGTATGTTTTTTTCTTCTTTTTTGCAATCTTTTTTTTGTTTGTGTACTTCTTTTTCTCTGTCGTCTCTTACCTTTCCTTCTCTTCTTTTCCTCTTATTGTCTTTTTTTTTTCTTTTTTCTTTTTCTGTTTCTCTTTCATGTTCCTTTTCGTCGCGTCCTGCTTCATCCCGCTTGCACCCTGGCCGTCAAAACAAGCAAGCACCGAAATGGAAGACCAAAAGACCTTCTTGGTTGAACATATATCTATCCACTTGGAAGATGTAAAGATCTCTCTGAATCAATGTCCCTATCTCGGTAACGTTTCTTTCAGAAATTACATTGAAGGGTGGGTGGTTTGGGTTTGGGTCTGGATTTGTTTCTCACCGTTCTTTCCACACGTATGTATGCAAAGTCCCTGGATACATTCGTTGAAGCATGTTAGTCTCAACAACTGGTCTTCCCTAGGTACAGAGAACATAATGCAAAGCATGGAAACCCTCCCGGAATGATCGACTGAAAATGTAAAACGCACCTAGAAGATATACAGTTACAGCACATCACATCAACGCGAGCAGCGTCTGGTGAGTATAAATGCATGTACGTTGCTTGGGATGGCACCACGTGAGGTGGAACGTCAGACGGAATCCGGTGATCATCCCGTGCCGAAAAGATCAGTGGACAATTGCATCTATTAGCACGACTTGCCCAGGAGGCTCATTCGATGTCGGAAGTATTATTGATAGCGCGCCTAGCGGAATATGGGATGATATCGTACGGTTGAAGGGTTCGAAGCTTGCTGTTAGTGCGTCCATGTTAGACAGACATGTGGACTTCATATTACTTATACCAAGACGTGCATAGTGATAAACCATTCAAGCGTTGCAATGGCGCTCTCAAGGCACCAGAAATGTTTCAAAACATCACATTGGAGAAAGGCAGGCGCAAAAGATATACGAGGCAACAACTTCTCATTTGGAGGTAATTGTCATATGTAAAAAGCTCGTAGTCGTAGCCGACCCTTTTCCTCATCCTCCCACTACCACGATGGGGTATCATATCGTTACCGCTCATCTCACTGACTGAAGAACTTCCGTTCGTAACAAAAGGGGAACGTGGTATAGGTGGTACATGCTATGATAGTACACAAGAGAGAAAGAGGTATCCTCGAATCATTAAAAAAGGAAAGTAACAAGAGTCATAAAAGTCGTGAAAGCCATCAAGCCATAAACGCCACCGGAGTTTAACTTTTTAGCCAGACACCAACAGATTAGATGCCGCTATAAGTCTCCTGGTGGGTCTTGATGCTGTTCCTCCTCTCGCGGTGGTGCCCGTGGTCATCGTGCTCGATAACAGGCTCGCCGATGCTCTTGCGGAGAACAGAGGGCGGGACCTGAGCAGCATCTGTGGGATCCTTGTGGGCGAGGTTCGAAGTGTGAGGTTGTCTTGAAGAGAAATTGTTAGCTTATGTGTTACAAGGACGCCACAGGCCGACCTCAAAGAGGATGTTCAGCCACGGGCAAGGTAATTCACAATTACTTACTTACTGTTGGTAGGTCTTGTTACCGCCGACGGTCTTGCTGCCATCGAGGTCAGAGTCGACGCGGGGGTCGAGCTTGTTGGCCATGTCGGAGCTGTGAGGGCCGGCAGTGTTGGGAGCGGGGCCAGGGCCGGAGTGGCGGCCGAGGTTGGCACGGCCATCACGGTCGGAGTCTACACGGGGGTCAAGAGCGTTGGCAGCACGGCTGTCGTGGGGACCGTGGGTACCAGTGGGAGCACCGTGGGTGCCGGTCACACCGGTGTGGCCGGAGCCAGCAGCGTTGGAGTGGGTGTTAGAGCTGAAGGGGTGGTTCTGGCGGTCGTGGGTGCCAATGGTGCCGAAGGTACCGGTGTTGTGAGTGCCAGTGGTGTTGCCAGCGGTCCTGGAGCCGTCACGGTCAGAGTCGACGCGGGGGTCGAGAGCGTTGGCGGCACGGGAGCCGTGAGGACCATAGGCGCCCTCGGAGGTACCGTGGGTGTTGGAAGAGCCGAAGGTGTTACCAGTGGTGTGGGTACCGTGGGTAGCGGTAGAGCCAAAGGTGTTGCCAGTGCTGTGAGTGTTGTAGCCGGTGTTGCCGGCAGTGCGGGAACCGTCACGGTCAGAGTCGACACGAGGGTCTAGGGCGTTGGCGGCACGAGAGCCGTGGGGGCCATAGGCGCCCTCGGAGGTGCCGTGTGTGTTGTAACCGGCGCCAGTGCCGGCGGTGCGGGAACCATCACGATCGGAGTCAACACGGGGGTCGAGAGCGTTGGCGGCACGAGAGCCGTGGGGGCCATAGGCGCCCTCGGAAGTGCCGTGTGTGTTAGAGCTGCCGAAAGTGGTGCCGGTGGGAGTGCCAGTGTGAGCGCCGGCGTGGGTACCGGTGGTGTTGGAGCCAGAATAGGTAGCGTTACCGCCGAGAGTGTAGGCCTCGGGGTGGCCACCGCCGTAAGCAGCGTGACCACTGCCGGGCTCGCCGTGGCCGGCAACCTTGCGGTGGGGGGCTCGCCGTGGCCGGCAACCTTGCGGTGGG
>RANZ01000221.1:0-64383 GCA_009805285.1 Neurospora terricola FGSC 1889 | reverse complement strand
TCGCAACTATATAAGACCACTTGAGCGACCGAATTGCCAGCTTCGGTTACTTGTATCCTTTTGGAACATAGCCTAGTGGTGTAGTGGTCTGCCAGCGCCGTGACAATAAGCTATAAATTAATATTCGCTATTACTACTACTCTCGACCTAGAATTCGAATAAATAAATATATAAATAATATAGTGTAATAGATAAAGCGATTTAYATAGAATAACTACTAGGCTATAATAACAATTAAAAATTTATATATCGATTTAATAAGGTACTATACGGCTTAAAACAATTATTACAAATCTAATATATTATATTATCTACCTTTCCAAAATAGTTTAATTTTTTACTCTTTAATATAAACGACGGGGTATTTATGAAAAGATATATTTATATCGCTATTTATATTAATAATTTACTTATTACCAGCCTATTTAAATTTAATATATAGTCTTTAAAAGACGTATTTAGTTAACGTTTTAAAATATCTGATATAGGCCTATGTTTATTCTATTTAAGTTTAGAAATTATCCGCGACCGCGGTAATTATATTATTCGAATATCTTAGAAGGTATATTTTAAAAAGATTATTATTCAATTCGGCCTTTAGGAAACTATATAAATTAAAACCCCTATATAGTCTTCTAAAATCGAAGAGTTACCCGAAGGCTTCGAAGCCGACGTTAAAATTATATCCTAGTATATTAAAGCTATCAGTTTACTAATATATATTATATTTGGTACCCGTCTAAATATAGTATTCGCTGTATCCTTCTATAGCCGGTATATAATTCGACCTACTGTAGCGTATATTAGCGTAATTAAATAGATCTTTAAATATCTACGTACTATTATTAATTTTAAATTTATATATTTAAATACTATTGAACTATTAACCGGTTTTATCGATGTAAATTAGGCTAATAATACTTAAAAACGATAATCTACTTCTAACTATATATTTAACGTTAAGAATATTATTATTAATTAGAATTTAAAGAAATAGGTTACTACAGCCCTATCTTTAAACAAAATAGAATTAATCGGGCAGATATAAACTACTAAAGAAGTAATCTAATTATAATAGTTATTAAACGAATTAGACGAATACCCCGTATTAATAACCGTTATTTATAATAATAATTAAGGGGCTCTATCTCTAGCGAAGAACCTCAAGTTTTACGCTAGGATTAAATATATTAATATTTAATAATTCTTTTACTATAAGAAGCAGACCTCCGGGGAGGTTAATTTTAAGTATTTGCCTACTAATAAGTAAACTACCGATAGGCATACTAAGCTATTACCCGCCGATAAATTTATTTAATTTCGTAACGCCCTAGGCCTTTATTAATCTACCGGGTATATTACCTTTTTACTTATATTGTTAAATATAATTCAACGCCTGCATTAAACATCTTCAACGGACTCAACACCTACATCAAATACCCTCAACGAATGCATCGCTATAACTTTCAACAACTTCAAAACCCCTCATACGCTATATTCGGACATATATACCCCATTACGTTACTATCATATTCGGTCTTAGTACCATCTAGTCATTCACCATCTTTCAGTCCGTCCCTTTATAGTCCCTACGACCGTCAATCTAGGGTATATACGGATATACAAACTAAATCGCAACTTTTCAAATCCCACAAAATTAATTTATATACATTTTGTAAAAAATCGTTTTACAGGTATTCTTATATTTTCGTTATACTTCTTATCATTATTTTATTCGTCTCGATAAGCTAATTCTAGAACTAGTTTCGGATTTATCATATTTTATCTGTACGAGGAGTTTTAGTTATTTTTGTTTTGAATTATTATATTTACTTACTTTTCGATTGTTATTAGCATAGAGACCTTTTCTCCCACTAAGTTTTACTGGCCTATGCCCAACGTTTGGTAGATAAAGGAAGAAAGGGACGCAATCTTATTACTTAACTATATTTGGCTCGTGGGGGAGTGTTGAATGAGTCGATCCACACATAGATTACTCGTATCGTTTCACATCGTATACATATATCGTTAGGATTCTCCCTCCTCTCTTTCGTCCTTTCTTCCTCCTTTAATCAATAAGTTTACCACCATCACTCGCTTACCCTCGTGATCATTCGTTTCATTTCAACAGAAGGAACGTTCATTCCTCGTGATGAAGGCATACGAATTGGCTGTTCCATGTCAGGATGGTCTCGTGGGACCGAGAAACGACACTGATTATCAGGGACAGTAGACGGAATAGCGCCTTCGCAAGAAACCCGCCGATCGAGGACAATACGAACAAGGGCGCAGTGGACTCCCGACAAAAGCCAGTCCGTGTGGAAGATCATGAATTTGGCCTTGCGGTCTGCCAAAGGACAGGAACAGCATGACGTACAGAAGAAGGAGCAGGGAGAAGATGGGAACCATGACCGTATACATATGGATGGAGAGGACAACGTTGGAGGGCTGCATGCAAGATGCATACAACAGAGGCGATGCAACGGACTGAGCTTCGGTTCTGATCTTATGAATCGACCCATCCCAGGAACGGGTGCCCACGACGGTCATTGAAAGGAGCCTTCGCCGTCTTCACAGCATTCTGGTCTTCAAAGTCGAAGATTAGGTAGCTTCTCTATTATAGTTTCGTCCTGCAATCTCTTTTTACCTGATTCTCTGCTCCTGTTTTTTTGTCCACAATCTCTTCGCAACGATGGCTCATATAATTATAAATACTGAAATCACTGTTTTCTGAGCCGCTTTCACTGACAGAAGCGTGGGACAGATTGACGACGATAGCGTGACGATTCGACGAATGATACTCCTCACGCCGCCGAGCCCTCGACAAGCGCGACACGATGAACATCTCATCTCCTGTCGAACGGGACAAACCCAAAATGACGCCGTTCTTGAAGATCTCACCACAACCTGGTTGGCTTTGAGACTGCGAGTGCGACAAGCGGTGCAAGACGGCTTGATGTGCCGGGGCGTACCTACCTTATGCCCGGAGCATTGATTTCAAGAACAATCATACTGCCGGCAGCCAACCCGCGAGCTCCGCCGTTGAATAAGCCACTCCCTATGGCTCCGTCCCTCAAATGGGCCCGCCGACCGGTGTCCCTATTCTCCACAAGAAGCAAGTCCAAAAAGACAACACCCACCACGATTCTGACATGCCTCCCGCTTGCCCCTTCGGCCGAAAGGATTATGCCAAGGACGCGGAACAGAATCACGGCGACCTCGCGGTAGAGGATACCTCCATCTTCGAAGAGTCTCTGGCCACCGCGGTAGAGAAGCCGACCGACGCAACCTACAAGCCGACTGATGCGAGCTACAAGCCGACTAACGCGACCGGCGTTAAGCCCACCGACACATCGATTTATCGTTCTGCGGGTGTTCAAACTGAAGAACCTGAGGTGTATAGCGCAACCCTCACCACCGCTACCATCAGCGTAAGTAAAACTGGCCCAAACTGTCGATGTCGCAAGCAACTTGCAAGCGCTTGAGGTCACTTCGACTAACAAGCAGGAGGCTGAACAGGTACCTACCAAACAGATTATCCCCAACAGCCGCACCCAAGTTGCCGAACCAGCCAATTATCACGGCTATATTGCTCCCGACCCTGCAACTGTCGCCCATACCATCTATCCCGACCCTCACATCGTCCGTTCAGCGGCTCTGCCGACCGGCCATCCCAACTCCAACCTCGGCGCGATGAACATTCCATCTTCAGTCCAACACGACCAGAAACAAGCCTCCGCCGTCCTTCCAGCTGTGAAGTCGAAAGGCCAAGCTTCCAAGGAGCCGCTTCTGGCTCCAATCGACTACGACGTCCCTTGCGGAGATTGCAAAAAGCAATCAATCTGGCAGCCCGGAGCCACTTTCTGTTTTGACTGCCTGGGCAACTCGCCCAGTGAAAGGATCCGTCAAGAGGTCATCGCCCGCGCAATGCTTGGTATTTGGTCCTGTACCAATTGCTATGATGAAGCGGACAACGGTGCTGGAAAGCACTGTCAGAGATGCAACCAACGTCAGGTTGACAAAAATGCTGGACCCTAAGAGAGGCAGGCAGCTGGCGAGACCTGGGTTCCCAGATACGTACAAAATGGCGGCGTCCAGAAGCCAAAAGTCAAAAAGCCCAAAGGATCATGAAAGCCGAGGCGCGAGGCAAAGATTGCCGCGATCGAGATGGGTTCAAGCGGGAAGTAAGTTGTCTGAAACTTTGCTATCAAAAATGCCACCCTGGTCCAGCATCTATCCCCAAATTCCCCCAACCTTTCTAACCAAGGCCCTGCCAACAACGCCCATCACCTGTTCACTCTTCCCCATGACAACCAACACCCCTTCCCCAAGAGAAAAGCCACCCACCGAAGAGCGTCCTCGAGGACGAGGAGTAGTCGACATTACGAAGAGGCAGAAGAAAGTGGAAGCTGTCTACAGCAGTGCGACAATCAACAAAGGGCACGAAAAACGGAAGGGATAGAGGTATCTTTCCAAAAAGCCGACGATACCAGGGATGACGAGGAAAGTTACAACTATCATCGACAAGAATATAGGAGTATTTGCTTCATACACAATAATGCTGAGGAGGGACACGGGGGAGCGACATTATTGAAGAGGACAAGAGATGAACTAGAGTGCCTGACGTCTTCAAGAACAAAAGGTGTCTTGCACAATAGCAAGATTCCACCAATATATCGATGGCGTACGTCCCCCCTAGTTGACAGTGCAGGCAATGCACCAAGYAAGCAAGTGCTTTCTGTTACTGCGTGTGTTGTACCCAGCGAGTTTGGGCATAACAACAAGCCGCCGTGCATCGCCCTTACAAGAAACCTGACAGGGCTGCAGAATCTGGAGAGACTGTATACAGTATGTCTTTGCATCAACTGTTGCAGTGGCTGGCAGTTTGCGAATGGTTTCATGGGCGGCAGCATATCCAGCCCAAGTGTCTAGGCCAAGTGTCCTGGAACGGGTATTTATTGAGGACTTCGCTCCCACCAAGGTCACCTCACCCTCCGTCGAACATTATTAAATATTGTTTGCTAGGTCATTAACGAAACTCCAAAATCATAAAAAAATTTCCCCCAGTTGGTCTCGAACGGGTGCGTCTTGGGCAGAGGACAGATGCTTCAAGCTGGTGCGACGAGTGTTGTGGGCTGTCACGCCACGCCACTGCGCCATACACCAATTCCGCACCCGTTGCTTGGTTCCCTCCACGCACCACCTTAAATCCCCCCATCTGGTACCGCATTTTTTCGTGTATGTTCCTTTACCATTATATCTGGATACTGAAGCTGACGCAGAAAAACAGGACCATGTTCATGGCGAGGAGCCAGTTCACGCCCAGGAATTGTCGCTTCATCTCTACCTCCCCCACCTCCCATTTCGTCGCGGCTTGGTTTGACGAAAGGAAGAAATTACCAATATCCGCATGTGCAACGGGTTCCAATTATCAGAAGATGATGAATTTGCATCTAAAAGGTAGTCATGGCGAGAACACGACGAGTGTCGATGGCGAGTAACGTCCATCTTTGTGAGGAATTTTGTTACTTGCAGTGGGCGTCGTTTCCAGTTCCGCTGTAAAACAGCGGCATAACGAAAGGAGCCCCAGGGCTGTCCTAGCTGCCCTCGTTTTCCAGCGACATATACGCATGTCAAACAAATAAAAATCAATCATCACAGGCACACACAGTTTGCATTTACCCTCGAACGGATTTTGGCATGGCTGGTTTTATCCAGGATCAACCAACAACCGAAGACAATGGGTCATTCGTCGGGAAACTGTTCTCCATGGTCGTTCTGGAGCGAGCGATGTGTAAGTGATAGTGTATCCCACTGGATAGGGGGCTATGGTGCATCGTTGCTAACAGCTGAGCATGGACCCACTTGCAGGAGCGGACGACCTGGTTGGGCCGGATTACAAGTAGGGCATGGTTCGAGCCTGCAATGAACAGAGACGGCAAATATTCACGAGCACCGATTCAAGAGGCCCAAGAGGATCGAAAGTCACGAGGGTGCCGCACTTGCTCCAAGGCGTTTCAAGGTTCGCGACTAACGAGTAAAGGCACAAGCCCGGCAGGAGCAGGGATCGGAGCGGGACAAGACACGGCCCCATTCCTCTCGGAGACCGGGACTTGGCGCATGAGAGGCAAGCAGTTGAAACGGGAGATTTGGTGATTTGGAGTTCTCTCTTGCCATTGTGGTCGACCGGCTGAACGAGCGGGAAGACAGGTTTCACGAAGCAAGAGGTGGCCAAGAGGAGATGAGTGTTGCCCAAATTCTCCTCCTGTCCCCGCAGCTTTTCTGTCGTGCTTTCTTCTTGATTGGGCCGTCTCAAAGAGAACCGAGAAAGGGGATTTGAGAGCTGACGAGTACGCCGATTCCTGCACCAAGTTCTCAGCCATGCCATGAGAAGGCGAGGCTGAATATCCGACTGGGAGCTGTACACCGGGGCTGTAAAGAAGCTGATCAAGAGCGTACCTGGTATGATGGTGTCTTTGTCCTATTCGAGCCTGCACATCGCTCAACGAACACCGGCACCGTGTCTCACCCAGCCAGACTCGAACATGGTCAAGCAGCGTGGCGTGGACCATCACCATCAGTGCTCAGGAATCATCTTGCAAGGTCTCCCACGGGAATATGTCAACGTTGTGGTCCACTGTTACATGCCGATTAGACTGCACCCCAACCAGCCAGCATACCGTCTCCCACCGTTATCGTGTCCATTGCGCCGGGTAGGCAACGGCCTGTGTCGGCCGGAGTTCAGACGGAAGAAGTGGGTCTGTCCGGGCCGGGCCGAGTCCGATCGGATGAAAGAAGATCAGATCAAAAGTGGATGCGCCGTTCCTCGTCCGTGTCGCCACGAATGGGAAGAGATGAACCAGTTTGAGCTGCGACGAAGGCCTGGACTTGGTTTCGGCGCTTTTGTGGAAGTGGAAGATATGGAACGAAGACGAAGATGGGCAAAAGGCTTGATTAGAGAAGAAGAGAAGAAGGGAGTGAACGTGAAGTTCACGAGACGAGGAGGGATGTTCTGATGTAACGGGAACCGACGAAAACTCCTCGGGATATTGGGCCCTGAGACGTTCGGATAGGGGTATGTACTCTAGGGTAGGGTCAGGATAAGGAAGGCCCCTCTCCCTTGAACGCATATCCGTTTACCCAGCGCCGCGCACAGGTGCTCGTGGCGGCGAGGATGACAATCCTCGCTGTCTCTGGCTTGTTACGATTCCGGACACAATCGTCCATGAGGTTGTCAAACTCTGTCTGGGATAGGGTGGCCTGTGTTCGACTGTCACGTTGGCTCATTGTTTCGCGGTACCCGTAGAAACATTTCAATGTAAGTGAATCGCCGAATGTGGTGGTACATTCATAGAAGGTTTGTGCAACGAGTGAAGCTGGCATTAGCACCAGCGATGGGTAGGCGGAGCACGTTCCTCTGGCGGCGAGGGAATCCATGTCTGCAGCGTACATCAGGATGGTCGTCATATACGTGATGGTTTTGCCGGTACCGACATCGTTGGCGAGCATGGCCGCCTTTAGCGGGTTCCCCCATGAGCGATTTAAATTCCTCTATTGTCGGAGGGTGACGGCGAGAAAGTAGACCGGCAAAAACCCGGTGCGACTTCAATGTCGGCTGCGAGGCGGTCCTATGCCGCGCGGTCGGGAAGATGGTCCCGGATTGCCGTACTAGCGCGGTCTTCAGAAAAGGAAAAGAAGTCCCAACTCTCTTCCAACACGTCGACCGGTTTCTCGACCTTATCGTCATCGTCCTCATTATCAGAGGGGGGAGTGCTGGTTTCGGCCGAATAAGTCCGCTTTCGGCTGGGAACCTTCTGGGTGTCGTCGAGAATGGGTTGGGAGGCTTTTCAGCTCCTCGATCTAACCCTATGAAACACAAACAATCGATAAACAACTGAACCGGAATGGATGGGATGGAAACACTGCAGCCGACAAACAATATATGGGATTGAACGAATGTTGAAAGCGATGATAATCGTAATGATTGTCGAAGAGAAGAAGAGAAAAACAGTGAAGCGGAGGTGGGGGGGGGTTCAAGGGATCTTATACTATTGTTCCGTCAGGTTCGAAGTTTCCTCTTTTTTGCTCAAATGAAGAAAACCTCCGGGCAAAGTGCAATTCATTGATGACTCTTGTGCAATCGGTACTCAGCTAACTCTTCTACAATGTTAAGAGCAGTGATACCATCATAAACACTCTCTCTCGTTCAGTTCCCATCATGGCCACCTCTGCATCATTGATCATTTGCGGATTCGCTGCAGACGCGCTCAAGCGTGCCGGCATTGTCTTCGTGATTATGACACTGCTGTTCGGCATCATGTGGAATGCGTTAAGCTGGGGTCACCCCTTTTGGAGCCTACAATGGCCGGGTCAGGCGCTCCCCATAGTGGCAAAGCCTACCATGAACATCCAAGAGGCCTATAGGGCCGCAGAGGCCCAGCCGCTTAAGTCCACCCCAATACCTACGCAATTCCAATGGGCCACAACCCGATCGAGGCCACCACTGCGCGAGAACTACCAAATCACCAACTATCCTAAGAGGTATACGCTGGATACTCCGGCGAGAGAGTGCGTCGTCTGGGGAAAAGGAACCGTCTGTGGCATATGAAGTTATGTCTCCATCATATTTTGGAGTTAACGCGACGGGATATTTGATCCAATGTTTCTGGATCGAGGAAGAAGGTATAAAAAAGTATCACGAAGCTCGCGATGATCTTTCCTGAAGCGGTGTAGGGGGGGCTATTCCAACTATCGCCATCTGCTACTAGAAACTATCATCCCCAACTCACCGTCCCTCTCATTCTTATCGCGTTATTACCTCGCTTTCACTCTCCAACTCACCGTCCCTCTCATTCTCATTGCGTTATAAACAGCAACTAACCCCCGTCGCAGCCAAGAGCAACTACGGACACCAAACATCAACTCTCTCCTCTCCACCCAACCCGTACGCAATCACGTCTACCCCAAACATCAAGGCAGTTGCTCGGTTTCACGATTGCACCTGTTGTCAGTCATACTTGTCAAACCAATCACCTCACTTTCCTTCGTTTCCAGTCGCACCGTCACGATGGAGTACGACGCTGAGACGGTTACCCCGCCGTTCAGCTACCCTCACGCTGAGCTCACCAACTGGATCGTTCAGAACGGCAATCCGGATGGCGAGCTGAGCACACTGGACAGCGACGTCCAATTCCACTAGCACTGCGTGTTGGATGTCTTGCGGTACATCTGGGCCCACTGTGGTGACAACCCCGCCCGTGGGCAGGCGAGGAACCTCCCCGTGCGCGTACAGGTCAATATCTCCAAGGCCCTGCACCTCATCAAGAATTCGTGCAAATATCTCTGTCTTGCGGTACATCTGGGCCCACTGTGGTGACAACCCCGCCCGTGGGCAGGCGAGGAACCTCCCCGTGCGCGTACAGGTCAATATCTCCAAGGCCCTGCACCTCATCAAGAATTCGTGCAGCCGCCTCAGCAAGCTCGCTGACGAACACTCGGCCTCTAGTGGCAATAAGGCCACCATTGGTTAGCTCCTTGAGGAGATGCGGGCGATGCGCCGTCTTTTTTCTACCACGGTGGCCACTTTCCATCGTGGTTCTCGCCCGGACGTCGCCTTCAGTGCTGATCGCTCAGCTACGTTGGCAGTCGAGCCAGACAATTGCTTCCCTGCTCTCGCTGACTCAGACATGTGCCTCAGCCGTCTTCATGAGGATGGCGTCGAGGACAAGATTGTCAGCATGGGTTGCGAAAACCTCTACATCATCGTTCCAGCTTTCATCGCCGTTAAAACTGTCACCATGAGCGATCAAGCCCTCGCAACTTTCTTCAATCATGCTCGCTTTCAGTATGTGGTCAACCGCATCAGTGGCATGAGCGTCGTTTCGAGCGACTTCGATCCTCACACTCGCCTCATGGCGCGCGACAAGACTTACGCCCTGGACGGCATCATGGTCAAAAACACCAAGATCGGCAAGGAGATTATACGTCGCCAGGTGCCTCCCATGACAATCCAACACTTGTTCGTGCACTATGAGGGGCYCAACATCAAACAGTAAACCTTACTACTCTCCCTCCCGTACATATATTACTCTCTCTCTCGTCTTCAAACTTTCCCACTCTCTCCTCTTCCCTCCTTCAACCCATCCAAGACTTCCAATTATAAATATACCCCTCTTACCGACCCTTCATCTACGACTTACAGGTACTTTTCCGCTCCTTATTCTCCCTCCATATCTCACTATCCAACCCAACTTACCGTCCCTCTCATTCTTATCGCATTATCAGCAACAACTAACCTCCGTCGTAACCAAGAGGAACCCTACGAAAATATCTACTCCCCCCGCCCTAATCGCTTCCATATTACCTCCCCGGACGCCCTCGCTCAACATCCCACCCAACTGGCTCGCAGGCCGCATACCTTAGTCGTCGTCTACGCGGGCGTCGGCGCCGAACGCCGCAAATACTGTAGACAATCTAAAAGATTCGGTCCACAACCCGGCCGTCCAAATTCGCAGTGGTTACAAAGTCGTGACCGCAACGGCATTCATCACCAACTTCGAACGATCTCGGGACATTGCGTTCGTACAACTAGAGAAGCCCTTCGAGGGTACTCTGAATCTCTTCATGTACATCGACACATCGCTCTCCGGGACACTTATACTGGGCAGGCATCGTAAGAGTTCTCTTTTCATCATCCTTTGAAGTTTCAGTGCAACAGATACACATGTTTTCGGAGACGGAAGGCCTTTTAACGACTGAGGCGATCACTGGCTGCTCGGAGGTGAGGGAATCTCTCGCTTGCCATGCTTTGTTTATCCTGTTTCGGTGGCGCCGGTATGCTTCAGGGTCAGCCGCAATCTGTGCCTCGCGGTGCSGCSGCACCGCGTCTAGGCATCGAAACAACACACGATGGTAGGGCATGTAGACATCATCGGGGATCGGTGCCCAGCAAAGGATGTTCCGGTTCGGTTCAACCCGCTCAGGCTCCGTGGGAAGTTGGGGCATCATGTCCATCGTGAAGTAGCGGATGGTTTCGTTGTGGCGCGACCATTGATCCACGTTGCCGCAGGATTCTTTTGCAAAATTGATGGAGATTGAAGGCATCGCTGTGTTAGTCAAGTAGCCAACATTGTCTGCATGCCCGGCTTTACAGCAACAAGATGACAGCCCTGGTTCAAGGAGCGGATGTTGCGGAATACGCGCTTGGCATGTGGGCCAGTGGGATGCAGCTGCAGATATCGGAGCGGCCACCGCAGGATGCGATCTGCTGGTCGTCCTTGCTTGGAACGCTTCATTATGTCCCATGAGCACGCCATGGTAGTGTCACCAATTTTTGCAGTCAGAGGCAACTTCCCGGGCTTATGCGGATATTGGAACTGAATATGGGTTTTCAACTTTTTTTCTTCTTTTCATGTTTTTCTAAACCATCTACCTACAATCTACTCAGACAGACAGAATTCGAGCTTCTCATTAGTTGCTCGGATGCATTTTGCCCTCTGTTACCTCATTTCGCTAATCAGTATCATGGTCTTTGTCTTTGTCCAGCCCGCGGATTAAGGTAGCTGAGCGGTCTTTTATGTTCGCCATGGTCAACATCTGGATCATGAACCAAGAAGGTCGAAAGCCTGGCAGACAAAGAACCCCTAGTTCCCACGCCCCAGGTCATTCATTTTCGCTCCTCCCATCCTGTCCTGGCTAATAGGCCATTTGATCGATCCCGCTCATAACGGCACCGACAGCTCCAGCGCCAGGAGCCGGGCCTGATCCACTTCCACCACCATTGCCCTTAGGAGGACCACCGCCCGGGCCGCCCCTCGGAACATCCTCAGCACCGTCTCCTCTCTTCTTGCCCCTACGGCCCTTTCCTTGGCCCTTCTTTCTCAAGCCGGCGTTCGTCTGCTTGTCTGCGAAACAGGCCTCGCATAGGCCACCGTCGGCCCTTGCCTCCTTGCGATAACAATTGGAGCAAGGCTCCAGTCCGGCGGCTTGTAGCGCGTCGATATGCCTGCGTGCAGCTTCCGACGGCTTATTGGCCAAGCAGTCGAGGCACTGCCTGACAGAACGCCCCTTCTTCCAAACCCTCACCGGAGGGTTGTGCACGCAGGGTCTGTAGACACCCTTGCGGTGGCTGTCCCTGCAGAGGCGGAGTGTGGCCGGCGCGATGGGGGCCCCGGACTGCTGGGCTGGAGGCAGAACAACCGGCGAACCCTGCTGTGAAGGAGTGGCCGCGTTGATCTCCCCACCGAGGTTGGTTGGATTGACTGAGTTGGTGCTAGGGGTATTGGGGTTAACGGGATTGATATCCTGATAAGCAGGCGCCGGGACAACGGAGACGGCAGCAGGAAAATTGCGTCCGGGAGGAAAAGGCAAAGAGGCACTCTGGCCAAGCGATGGACTGATGTGGCCCAGGTTCGGACGACCAACCGGCTGCTGCTGAAGGGCATAGCTGTGGCCGCCATGGTTGATGTTGCCACCATAGTAGTAACTTCCGTACTGGCTGTCGCCGTACTGGTGGCTTCCGGGATGGTGGCTTCCGGGCTGGGGGTTTCCGGGTTGATGGCTTCCGGGCTGGTTGCTTCCGGGCTGGGGACTTCCGGGCTGGGGGCTTCTGGGTTGATGGCTTTTGGGTTGATGGCTTCCGGGCTGGGGGTTTCCGGGTTGATGGCTTCCGGTTTGGTGGCTTCCGGGCTGGTGGCTGGCATAGTAGTTGTTAACGTACATGTTGCCAGTGATGTATTGGTTTGTAATATACGGATTGTTTCCGTATTGATAGTTGCCGCTTTGGGAGTTGCCGTACTGGCGGTTGGGGGCGTCTGCATCCTAGGCAGATCCTCCAATTCCGCGAGCGTCGGAACCAACAGCTTGCTGATGTGAGTTGACCCGTCGAAGAGGTTGGGCTGTGCGCTCCCGGCAGTGGACGGCACTTGGTCTATGCCGCCGTCTTCTTGAGAGATGGCATCTCGGTTTGCGGACTTGCCGGCAACCGCACGGCGTCCCTCCATCGTCTCGTCTTCAAGGCGACTCTGGTGCTAACATCGAGGTGGTCAGTCGGACATCAGTTCATGTGATTGTCGGCAAGTAAGGCCTTGGTGTCTACCTACCTCGGCTCTCTTCAAGCAGATGATTCTCTTGGATTGATCAGGCAAGCGACCTGATGAACGCGCCTGAGCGAAACTTTACGATAATCGCCTTTGTTCGTTGCGAAGCAATTCCCTTATACGCTGGAGAGGTGCTCGCTTCAGACAAGAGGTGTTCTGGCGAGGGATGGTGTTCGTGGTAAGACGAGGATGCGAGCATTAAATAGAGATAGCAGGAAATTATCTTGAAGAGCATCAAGGCTGGGTGGGTGAATGAGTCCAGTCAGTCCGCCCTAGCCTGGGTCCAGGTTGTCCTACGAGTGTCCCCACATTCGACCTTGAAGGGGAAGACGATAACAGGTGGTTGGATGGATAAAACAGGTACGTACCGCTTCTACGGGATGTCATCTATAAGGCTAACCAGGTTCGGGCATTCGAAAACCTCGAGGGACCTTGATCCGGGAAATCTTTTTCTCCGAGGGTCCGAGACACTCAGAAATTACGGTGTAATTTCAGTGCTTTGTGTCCATCTACTCCCAAGAGTTGGAAGTAAGAACGTACTACATTACTTCTTTGCATGCCTTTTCCATACAGCCACCAATTTTACCTGAACCTTCACCTTGGCGGCTAGTTGTACTTTTTGTCTTATCCCTACTCATACAAGTATTGGGGTCACTATCAAGCATCCCCTTGGTCGTGGACATCAGAGCTTCTGGTGTGTTTTCAACTTGTTTTTTTGCTTTTACTTTGGTTGTCTTTCTAGTACTCTACCTACAATGTACTGTACATATGTGATTCCATTTTCATATCCCATCATTTGCCCTCTCCTCTCCGGCCTATGTAGTATCATGGGGTGATTTTTCGGTTCGTCATTTCATACTATGACAAGCTTAAGGTCGTCCCTTATCTGGGTATTGGCGTCCACCTGGATAGCAAGACTGTGAGAGTGGCAAGCCTTAAGATAAGGCAGAAGCGTTCGTGGTCGTGCTGGCCTTGCAATTTGTTCTGCCTCTTCGCGTCGGCATTGCTCATCGAGCGCGCGACTCTGAGCTGCTTTACGACGGCGTTCTTCTTCAGCAAGAGCATTCCTTAATCTCGCGATCTCGTCGTCTATTGTAATTGTGATAAAGCAAAGCCTTCTAAAGCTACGACATAGGGCAACAAGATGTGGGCAATGGACGCCTTAGATTGTGTTGGTTGCTGATCTACAGGTAGTTGCCGGGGGAACGCCCACCGGGGTTCTCCGACCAACAGGTTACTACCGGCGGGGATAAATCAGATTATTGTTATGCAGCGCCCCTGTATATACATTTGCATATGGTCAGCAATACTCACCCCAAGATCAGCAACCAGCACTCAGCGAAAGCTGAGATCCGTAAACACTTACTCAATCGTCTTCTGGATACGATATACGTGTCCAGAGCTTGGGAAAAGAATCATTCGAATGCGGAGTTTTGCAGAGGAGAATGATAAATCGGTCTCCACAGGAAATCGAATTATGCCATTGAGCACTTGATGGCTGCGTGCATATCGATGCCAGCCTGACGAGACTCAAGAAAGTCCGCTTCGCAATGCGAACCGAGGGGGTTCCGTGCTCCTTCCGAGGTGGCTTGACTATGGCTCATCACTAAGCCACACTACCACAGCAGACGTCGGACCAATTATGTATGCCGGAAAAGTTGCAGGCCAAATGGCAGGCGAATCTGCTGAGGATGATACGGTACCCTTCGTACGCCTACGGTGGCTTTCAAGCGTTAAAGCAATGATTACATCTCTCCATACACCAAATTCATGTCAAATATGGAGCTGTGTGTTGTGATTATCACAAAAGTTATATCTAGGTCAAAATCGCTTCGGAAAGAGTAATGGACAGCTGTAAACATGTTCTATACCATCACTTCTCTTCATCGGCCTTGGGCTTCAGACACTCGGAATTAGGATTAAGTCTCCTAAACTCCTCTCGGGCCGCACGCTTCTTGGCCCTCTCCTCCTCTGTTGGTATCCTCGGAACATCGCTCTGAGCAGGATGCCACTTGTCCCACTCCGAGACATTACGTCCATCGGCAGTGAGAAGCGCGGGCGGTATCTGATCGTCTGGGACGTTGTAATATTCTCTAATCTGGGGTTGAGTAAGGCCACGCGCGTCCACGACGTTACGTACGGCATCAAAGTGCCGCAGAACACCATCGTGACCAAGGCACCAAATGCCGTGTCGGTCGCTTTTCATGGCCTTGAATATTTCTTTCAAGGTCATGTCATCGGTTGCAGGCTGAGGGGTTGTGGTTTCGGGCATGGCTTGGATCTGAATCTTGTTAATCAGCATCTTGGAAAACAATTCGACTCGAGACTACTTGCCTGGGCGTTGTCAGACATGATGCTAAACTTTTGGCTCAGGGAATGGTCGCATAGGGTAACCAGAGAGGAATCAAGAGCAAGAAGCGTGCGAGTTTTGATTGCGGGGTACAGCCTGATCTCTACAACCAACAAGCGTACCTTTATCAAAAGAGACAGCCCAATATAATGACGTAGGGAGCTAGACAACAGAGTTGTGTGGCAAACTCCTTCTGTAACCAAAAGGTCAGCTGCCAAAACCATCTTGGAGCTTTGCCCCTGTAGGCACGCTGCCCCTTCCAAAGTTGTGCTCTGATTGGTGGTTAATGAGACATATTGTTTGCGCGAGCTCCACGCAATACCCTGACGACAAGAAAATCCCTGTGGTGACACCTGTTATGTCATCCGCTTGCTCCTGCGTGGTCATACCGACATCCCATGGGATAACATGACAGTGCATATTTCGGCCCTAACCAGTACGGAGTAACGTTGCAGACGACCGAGCCGCTCTGCAGGGGGGGGTCTATACGAGCTTTTGCAGCAGCCGTAACCAGGGTATAGACCAAAGTTCCTTTATCGATATCGTAGAAGATAAGGCACAACATCGAAGACACATAGCCCCTGCACACTCTCTATATATAGCAGGTACTGATATCTTCTGGGGATCCATATTTCGTCATCGGTAGTCTATGGGTAGGTGGCTAGTCCTAAGAGTCGAGACCTATAATAGGTCGTGCAATATATGTGAGCTATCAACGAGCCGGTTACCAGCTCCTTCAGCATATCCAGACTTAGCGATCATACCGAAATTCTATAACTTAATGCTACTAATGAATTTACTCATAACTCGTCAGTGGTTAACGGACGCCGGACGGGACGAGCATAACCAGGGCAAAGGAACTTCCGGCCAACTGGTGACTAAAGGTATCGTGGTTCACCCCTGCCTGTTGCCCAGGGCTAGCATGCAGAACGAACCAACTGCAGGAAACAAGCACCTCTAAGCCCTTGGCAAAATGGCTTGGATGTCAAGACGGAGAAACATAACCCCACGACGTGCTGGACTCGGTCTACAAATCGTACGTTATGCCTTTCACACCCTGCGGCGATAAACATTACTTATACCGCTAGATATAGGTAACCTAATAGTCCGCGTCCGTTACTTTAAGTGGGAGCTGGGAGATATAGCTATCCCTTTAACGGTGCAAAGTGACTATTTTTGCCAAGACCGCGCTCTACCTGCAGTACATACTGCAACGTCAAAAGTGCTGCAAAAGCTGCAAAATCCAGCTATCGATGCAGCTAAGATATAGAAGTGGATAAAATAACGCCAGCCGATTGGCCACCTCCAGATCTTGGCAAAAATGGTTACTTTGCACCGTTAAAGGGATATCCATTTCTAGGTACAATACAGTAGCCCAAGTGTAACTTAGGTCGGATATAAAAAGTTTCGTTGAAAAAGATTCTCAGCCAGTTGAAAGTACTAGGCTCGCACTAGAGGGTAGTATTCTACAATACTCTTACCAATACCCGAATCGCTCTCATTCTGAATGGCACTTGGCACTCGAACCCTAACACTAATTCAAGCTCAAACTCAAATTCCAAAAAGTAATAAAATAATAAAGCAATAAAATAATGAAGTAATAAAGTAACTAAATTCAATAAGAGTTAGCCGGAATTAATGAGAGTTAATGAAAATTAATAAGAATAAGAATTAATAAGAGCCACAAAGTACCAAGATTTAAGGTAACAATACAAATAGACCCTAATCTTTCTCCAAATTTTAAACCTTAATAAATTAAGGTAGAGTAACAATATAAATAGACCCTAGTCCTTTTCCAAATTTTAGCGAGTATAAGAGAATTTTGGGGTAAGGTAATAGTGTAAATGGAYGCTTCTACCTCCTTAAAAAAAAAAGAAGAGAGGAAGAGAGAAAGAAAAGAGGAAAGAAWAGGGGAAAGAAAAAAGAAGGGGGAAAAAAATGAAAGGTAGGAAGGTTGAAGCAGAAGTTTCAAAGTTTAACACTTAATAGGTATAAGTATTGAACGTTGTAAGTACTTTGGAGGCGTTAATATAAAATGGCCGACACTTAACTACAACTAAAAGCTCGGACCAGTTTTATATCCGACCTAAGTTACACTTGGG
Organism: Neurospora terricola FGSC 1889; assembly: GCA_009805285.1. NCBI lineage: Eukaryota > Fungi > Ascomycota > Sordariomycetes > Sordariales > Sordariaceae > Neurospora > Neurospora terricola. Next base: position 46,834 of record RANZ01000221.1, on the reverse strand, counting down.
CCACCGTAGTACAAGCATCGCCGATGCGGCGCTCGATGTTGGTTGGTAGATTGTTCATGGTATATTGCAGCCATGGCTTTTTGCGAGTGAAGGTACAAGACGACGTGATTCCGAGTGACCTGGAAGACGATCGCAGAATGACCTTTTCTAATAAGGAGATGAATGCAAACGTACATGCTAAAAGGCTGCCGTTTTCATTTTGCACCAGCCTCTCAGATTTGACATTAATCAAGTGTGAATGGCTGTAGGACGGTATAAGCAAAATAGCATGTGCAGTTGGTTCTGAGAATCACTTGACGCCTACAACTTCAAGGTGGCAGCTGATTAGGGCCTTCGCAATTATGGCTCCATCGGTCACATCTGCACGTTTCCTGCAGGGGTTAGATGAACTTCCTAATATTGAATAGAAACAAGAGATAAGGTGGCCTGAAGCGACATGAAAGTGAACATTTGAGCAGCTCCCCCTGGCCCAGCAACATCCCACTCAGCAAGGTAGCTATCGGTTGTCCTGTACGAAACCTAGTAGTTGTGATTAAGCCGCGGCCGCGGCGACAGCTAACTAAACGTCAGTTCCAACATCGATTAAAATTTCGGGCTTGAGGATAGCCTTCTATAGCATTCAGGATGACTATAGGTGTGTTCAGTAGGCTGTTAGCGGGTAGCGTTAACTTCTACTTTAACGTCGTATGGTCCGCAGCTGTACTTATGTAGTATTAAGGTAGCGTTAAGGCATTCTAAGACTCTTCCATTGAGGGTTCCTCTCCCTTTTATCCTCTTCCATCCTCTTTTATTTCTTCCTTTTTTTTCCTCCTTTAATCAATAAGTTTACTACTACGGTTTTCATCGTTACTATTACCCTTTTTATCGTTATTACCCTTCTTATTGTTACTATCCTTCTTATTGCTACTACCCTTTTTATCGTTACTTATATAGTAAATTTTAATTGGGGATAGCCTTATTTATTATTTTCCAACCCCTTTTAAGGTTGCGACGGCTACCCCCTATATWTATAGGGGGTTGTACCCTGTAGTTGTTCTTAACCGTAGTCCTTATTGTACTATAGCTTAAAATTGAGTTGTTTAGTAGTAAGGAATGCTGTTAAGAATTTGAAGGATCCCGGGCTTTTGATTGGTCAAATCGAAGATTTGGAGTAAGTGTAGGTGGTTGTAGGTAGTTATAGGGCGTGTATGAAAAATAAGGTTTTTCAACCGAACGTCATATGGGCGTAGTAAAGTAGTAATATAGTAGAGGTGCTTCTATACTAAAAATTCTAATTTTTTAACTTTTTATAGCGGAAACGAACAGGCCTTATGCAGATAGCGCAAAGTGTAGGGTAGTAGCAAGGTAGGATTTGATATCTATTTGAATATAAATACGAGAATATTACCCAGTTTAGAATAATACTAGAGGACTAGTAAGATATAGACATTTCCTCTCCAACCATAATCCTCAGCACTCCTATAAGGTCAATATGCAGTCCTACCTTTTCAAGCTCCTAACCATTGCGGCTGTCCTGCCTCCTGTTTACTCTATGCCGTTGGAAGTAGCAGAGGGTCAGGTTCGAGAAGTACGTCCTCTGTTCAACAGAGTTTCTTCATTCCTTGGCTTCCTGCATCAAGAGATAATCAGCTAACTGGTAACACTCCTCTTCTAGCGCGGTTCCATCTGCCCACAAGCCATCCCTCCGGCAGCCGAGCGCCCTACAGAGAGCCAACGCCGGGACGGCTCTGAGCTCTTCGCGCGCGCATGCAACGCGGACACGTTCGGCTGCGAGGAAGACGACGACTGCCTCGAGGTCGGCTGCAGCTTCTGTGCTTTGCTTCACACTCCATGCGGTGATGAGTACACTCGATGCCGCTAGATTTGTGTACGCGGTATTAGCATTGTGTTGGGCTACGCTGTTGCGGGTCGTTCAGAGGTCCATTCCATTAGCTAGGATACGACATCGCTGATTTATAAGTGGCTGTCGCGAGGAAACCCAAACCTGTCCTGTAGCCAATTAAACATAGTAAAAATCCAGTGAAATCTCGTTCTGCTCTGACAGCTCGTTGTGGTATGCTGTTGGCTGACATATTCGTTTCGTTGGTCGTGTACGGTGGCCCAAGTGAGGGCTACGATCAATTGAAAATTAGTCCGAGCTCTCAACTGGCCTCAGCTATCGGCCATTTTATATTAACGCCTCTAAAGTATTTACAACGTTCAATACTCATACCTATTAAGCGCTTCCTAACCACTAACCTTTAAAACCTCCGCTTCAACCTTCCCAAACTTTATCTTTTCTATCTTTTTCCACCTTTCCTTTTCTCCCTTCTTTTTCCTTTTCTCCCTTCTTTTTCCTTTTCTCCCTTCTTTTTCCTTTTCTCCCTTCTTTTTCCTTTTCTCCCTTCTTTTTCCTTTTCTCCCTTCTTTCCTCTTTTCTCTTTTCTTTCTCTCTCCTTCTCTTATTTATTTAAGGAGGCGGAAGGATCCATTTGCATTGTCACCTTACCCCAACTCATCAAGGTTCAAAATTTGGAGAAGGGTCCATTTGCATTATCACCCTAAATTTTGGCACTTCGTGGCTCTTATTGACTTCATTCCTATTAACTCTCATTCTTATATTTTATTCTTATTGACTTTTATTAATTTTCATTGATTCCGGTTGACTCTTATTGAATTTGGTTGCTTTATTACTTTATTAGTTCATTGCTTTATTACCTCTCGCTTTCAGGGAGTTGGCAAAGGAAGCTTGGCGCCTAGTAGCCTCTAAGTAGTGTTAGAGTTCGAATGACACACTTTGGCGCGTACTTAGTACCTACAGCTAACACGGACTGTTTTCAACGAAACTTTATCAATTGATATCGAGGACCTCAATACGCCCACTGAATGCTCTCACTGAGAACGGTACCGACCGCACCGGCACCGGGCGGCGGACCCGATCCACCACTGCCGTCATCACCCTTCGGAAGTCCACCGCCGGGACCACCCCTAGGAACATAAACCGAATCCCCGCCGTTGGCTCCCTTCTTTTGGTGTTTGTCCTGGCCACTCTTCCTAAGGTCTTTGTTCGACTTCCTCAAAGGGCTTGTGCCAGGAAGTAGCGAGGGCGTATTCGGCTGAAGGCATGGACTGCCATTGTCGGCATCGGCCATATCGTTAAAAGGCATCAGCATATATAGTACTGTTAGGAAGTTCGACAACGCACCCAAAAAGCGGTTGTCACTGCACTGTTGGCGTGAGGGTTGCCATTCGTGTCGTTTTCGCTGAAATCCTTGTTGGGTCCAAGACTCTGCTGGTGGAAGTGGCTGTTTGAAAACCAGCTGTGGAAGAACTGGTTGTTGACCATCTGGTTAGGTAACTACACCTCAGACTGCATTAACGGGAATCTGGCCTGTTTTAAACGGTTAGATATATTTAACGCGTGTCTGGTTAATGCTCACTATCTCAGATTAACTGCTGAAAGCTGTTAAGCGTTGAAAATATCCAACCGTTGTAACTTAGTAAAACTTTAGTATAAGCGGGAGGACGGGAGCTAGCGTATCTGGGATTTACTCGTTCCTTCTATTCTAACTACTTATCTACTCCTTTCTCTATAAACGCCCGTCGCCTACCTAAGTCCAAACTTAGAAACTACTAAATCTAATTCCCCGTCACCTACCTAAGTCCGAAATTACTAAGTCCGCTAATACACGAAGTCTACTACTATAAAGTTTACTACTACTTTGTGTCGAGGCTGTCGTCGTCGCTATTGTTGTTGCTGTTGTTGTCGCTATAGTTGGGGCAATTGAATTTGCGATGCAAATGATGTTAGCTTTTAGAATTGAAGCGACGATGCAACTTTACCTGGTTGCGTAATGGCTATCGTTGGCGGCGGCGGCGGCGGCGGTGGTGGTGGTGGTGGTGGTGGTGATGTTGTAAAAGGAAGAAGTTGGGAAATTTGGACGTTAAGGGACTTCAGTTTTTTCACTTCGTCAACCCCGCTTCTCTCCCTTTTTCTCTCCTTCTCCTTCTTCTTCCCCCACTTTCCTTTTCTTATTTATCGTGCCTTCTTAAAATGGAAGATTTTCGTTATTTTTTAGGGTCTTGTAGCGGGCCGAGAGCTTAGCGTCCTTCCCGGTCTAACGGTTAAGGCCTGTTCGTTGTCGCTGTAAAAAGTTAAACAGTTAGGATTTTTGGTGTAGAAAGACCTCTACTGCGTTGCTACTTTACTGCGCCCGTGTAGCGTTCGGTGAAAAAGTATTATTTTTCATGCACGCTCTGCAACTACCTACAACCACCTATACTTACTCTAAATCCTTAATTTAACCAATTAGAAGCCCAGAATCTTCGAAATTCTTAACAGCAGTCCTTACTACCAAACAGCTCGATTTTAAGCAGTACCGCAGTAAGAAGCGCAGTAAAAACCAGCTCTTCAACGCCACACAGTACTCAACCCCTATAAATATAGGTAGTCGCCGTCGCAAAAGGTAATGAAGGTAAATAAATCTATTTCCAATTGAAATCTATTATCTGAAGCCCCTTTTTATTGAAGTAAAAAATAGATATCCAAAGGCTTCTGGGTGCCAAGGTTTCCTTTACCCCCTTTGCTTATAATGATGATGATGATGGTGACCTTGTTGCCCGATTGAAGGATGAAGAAAGAGGAAGAAAAGGATGAAGAAAGAGGAAGAAAAGGATAAAAGAGGGGAAGGAGGCGAGCTCTCAATTTCAATGTTAAGCACCTCTTTCCATCTTGCATCAATGATCTTGGCCTACCTTAATGCTGCTTTAATGTTGCATGATTGCAGCTGCGGACCATGCGCGTTAAGAGGGCAGTTAGCGATTTTTCCCTAACGCGGCAACGAACAGGCCTTTAGGAATTTTCAACGTTTAAGATATATCAACGGTTAACAGCGTTGACTAACGGTTATTCTCTACTAACCGCGCAAAACTTCCCTATATAACCGTTAATGTGTGGGTTGCCGGTTCCCCGTTGAGGTGAAAAAATGCGGTATGAGAGGAAACCGAGTTTTCTATCTAGAGGTATCTAGAGGTATCTATAGGTGACTGCAGGTAATAATGGGAAGCGTTATAACTCCAAATCTTGGGTCTTATCTAGAGGGAAGCTCTGTAAGTTTCCTTTCCTCCCGTCATTATACATGTTCCCCTTCGTCGAGTCCAATACGGTCCTCAGATTCGGTCCATCGTTCAAGTCCTGATAGTAACCTAGAATAGCTTCTTATAACGAGTCTGTCTCCCGTTACATGCTGGTACCTTCCGCCAAAGAGGCTGCTTGTACGTCCCCTCACTAACCAGACGAAGAGAAGTTGAAGTCAGTAAGGACAAGCCGAATGCGAAGCACAGTCCAAGACAACCGTGCTTCAAACCCACGGTATCTCCTTCCACTTCCGACTTCCCCATCCTTCCGAACCAGAAGCCGCTAGTTCATATTGGCATGCTTACGCTTGCCATTGCCCGCGTTTCTCAAAGCGAGGTTGGCTCTGCCCATCGTCAAGCAATCCTCGCAGAGTCCACCGCCCAGACGGGCATCCCGGACGTAACACTTCGAGCATGGGTTAAGACCAGCAGCGACACGAGCCTCGACGCTCGTTCTCACGTCACCTTTGGGCGCATTGGCCAGGCAGTCAATACACTGCGTGGCTGTACGCTTCCAAACCAACCGGGCGGGTGAGTGCTTGCAAGGATAATGAACTTTCTTCCTGGTGCTTCCCCGACAATGGGGCCAGGTGGTGGCGGCTTGGGGGCCGGGAGGCGCGGGTGGGATGGGGTTCACAGTGTCATATTGACCCATGTTGTAGCCCATGCTAGGGATGGGGGGTGCGAGTGGCATTGCGTTGACTGTGGCATATTGACCCACGTTGGTGGCCATGCTCGGGATGGGGGGCGCGGGTGGCATTGCGTTGAATGTTCCAGATTGGCCCATGTTGTAGCTCATGCTCGGGATGGGGGGTGCGGGTGGCATTGCGTTAACTGTAGTATATTGACCCATATTGTAGCTCATGCTCGGGATGGGGAGTGCGGGTGGCATTGCGTTAACTGTGGCATATTGGCCCATGTTGTTAACCATGCTTGGGATAGGAGACGCATTCAGCATTTCGTGGCTGGAAGCAGCGACCCTGTGGGTAGGAGGACGGGGGAGTGAGATGTCCGGACGCGGTTTGGGCGCCAGAGCGACAAGCTTAGGACTAGCCGCAAAACTGGGTTGAGGGTGTTCATGTTGAATGTGGGTACTGTTGGCTGGTGAGGGGATGTCGCGAAGGCGATGTCCATGAGTGGGTGAGCGCTTGGGCTTTCTGCAAGACGTGCAAATGGTGGGAATACGGGGTTGGGGGCTATTGTCGGAAGCGTGGGTGATGTTTGAAGGTTCGATGAAGTTCGAATCCTTGATGATGTTCGAATTGTTGACGGTGTTCGACAGACGCCTGATCTTCGCAGGTCTACCAGTGGTGAAGTCGGTGCTGGTGGTTGACGGATCGTTAGGGCTTTTGTCGACGACGGCAAAGGTCGAAGGGGCGTTGAAAGTCTCCCGAGAGTGGTCGTGGTGCTCGGTGGGGTAAGCAGAACGAGTTGGATGAAGTTGAGAACTGATGGGAAGGGCGGTCCCATTCAGGACGTTGTGACGCTCAGAGATAGAGCCACCCGCCTCCTAAGCATGGTGGTCATAGGGCTCTCGATCACGCTTGATCATGTCCTCGGAATCCTGGATTCCCACTGCTTCCTTGAAGAAGTACAACATTTCCTCCTCCGTCATCTGAGGGATGTCGAAATTGGCATGTTAGTATTGCACAAGCGGACAAGTTCGCGAGCGGGCTTACCTCGCTTGGCCTGTCGTCATTCGGACGGGCATCACCCCGCGGATCGGTCAAGCCGGGTGCCGGGAGGCCCAGACCTAGTGGGTGTTTAGGGTCCATGATGTCCCTACACCACTGTCACACGTATTGAGTCGCACTCAAAAAGCTTTGTCTACCAAGAGTACTGCTGAAGTGTCTGGTAAAGTTGAGGTGATCTGCTGTTGTTGGATGATCAGAGTTAGGAAGGTACCTTATGAAATAGGGCAGCACCGGAATGGAAATCAAATGTGTGGATTTGATGGACGAAAAGGTCGGAGCTCACTGGAAGCCTGGGTGGCGCTAAGGAATGGAAAGTTGAAAAGGCTCCATCAGTGAAGGAAGAGGTGGCTGGCGTTCAGTCACTCCCGTACTGTACGTCTTGAGTGTAATACAAGCTATATCCGTCTTTTTTCCGTTAGCTCAGATTTTTATTTCAGGTTGCTACCTACCGACAGCCACGAGTGGCTCAGTTCCTATTGTGAGCATTAATTTTCAGCTACTGAATAAAATAAGGTTGATCCCCCTTCACTCGGCCCGTCCAAGTTGATGTAACCACTTGACATGCCCAATCGGATTCCACTTCGTCTTAATGACTGGAATTTCAGGCTCATGCACTGATTGTGGATGAGAACGGTTGCAGAAGGCGATAGCAACACATATATACCTAAGAAGCTGTCAATTTTCCTCCTTCAATTTGAAGACCTACCTACCTGCCATCTCCACGAGAAACCCGAGCAGAAACGCACACAATAGGTGCAACCCAATCCCACCTGGCATTCCACGATATGGCAGACAACCATATCTCGGACGGCCCTGATGCCATAGGCGCTTGTCTGGTCTCTGATGTGAGTGAACATGAATGAGATCAACGACGTCGCTGTTTGTAGGCAGGGTTACCTTTTCTTCATCAACGTGCCTCTAACATCGTATCCAGGGCCAGAGCCAGGCCCAGAACCAGGTGCAGAATACCATCGCTCTCGCCCAGCATCCTCACAGCGTCGGAAACAAAAACAACAATGTCTTGCAGAATGTCGCAGATGTCGGCGACATGGAGCAACAGTCCGACGTCCATTACCAGGGCAGAGAGGAAGAATACGGCGAGGTGGGAATTCACCCCAACCTTCCCCGCGACGTTGACGCCGTAGAGTTCATGAGTCGGGGAGAACTCATCGCGGCATTGGAAGTGCTGTCTGCCACCAACATTCTCGCGGAAGCGGTTTGCATCGACGTGGAGATCGTCGAATCCATCGTCGCAGGAACCGTCACATTCCTCCACCACAATCACACCCAGTGTATTGACGAATCGACGGGCCAGCGCTGCACTGCTCACGCCTAGAAGGTGGGAGCAAAGCTGCGCTTTGCTCATTTGCACAATCGACCCGGTGTCAACCTCCAAGTTGACATCCTCATCAGACAGGTTCGAGGACACGGAACCTGCTCCGGTTGTTACATCTTGCAGGACGCAGAGAGAGGCATGCTCTGTTTTGAGTATTGGTACAAGAGTATATTGCGCACTGAGCGTCGCAAACTGAGATAGATGGCTGGTTGGGCTCGGGACATTAGGGTGCGTTTATTCTCCCACTATCTACAATATACGGGGGTCATACTGGGCTTTTTTGGGGTTTTTATACTACCAGCAATATAAAATAAGTTGTATTTACATCTCTAATAATATAAATCAAAGAAATAGACCCCCTCATTATAGCCTCGCTCAACTTTACTACCAGACGTTCGGGTTAAGGTTATATATGACCAAAATTTTCGATTTTCATAGCCATAGCAGTATAGTATAAACATACTTTTTTCTACAGTATATTCAATATAACCACCTTTTTATACCTCCCACGCCCTGAATTTCAGGGATTCCAGCGCATGCGTGCGACGCTTCTGCCCTATAATCCACTATAAGAACCCCATCGTCGCAAAACGACGGGAGTCTTCAACTTCGCAAGGTCATAGTAGTATAAAGGGCCCGGGGGGTCTAAATAGCTATACTACGCTTCTATCTRCAAGTTCCAACTTTCGCAGTATAAGGCTATACTACGAAAGATCTATAATACTAACAGTAGAAGAACAAACGCAGCCTTAGGTATAGACGGGCTCCAGCGCTTGCTCACTGCCCTCGAGCACTAGGTCGACGACACGGTAGTTGCTAGTAGAGGAAAGAGATATCGACTCAAGTGTCTACCTTAAGAAGCAGCATACCGGCTCCAAGACCGAGGGGGAGCAGTGGAGGAACGAGACATGAGAGATACCAGAGGGGGGGTCATGACAGATTTTGGTACGACAGACTGGGTGTTGTATGGGATATAGGAAGTCACGACGAAAAAGTCTCTTAGCATTACAAGATCAATGAGTCGACCAAGGATGCAATTTAGACAGGGGCGATTAAACGGTAGTAGGTAGTTTCAGACCTATATACCTCTTGTATTGACAGGGATCCTTTCTCACGTTTTCCATGCTCCCTTGGAAGTTGAAGCATTGACTCATCTACCGCAATCATGACTCCTCCATTTGACACAAGTTGATGAGTCGAAGGACCAAGCTTTACGATTGTTAAGATGATCCTACATCTTCATGCTACTATATGATGCCAACCCCTACATTTAGTGCCACATTTAGAATGATAAAGCCTATAGTCAAATGAATCAAGTGTATCTACAAGAGAATGAAGCGGCGGGAGTTTCCGGAATGGGGATCCAAACCCGTCCAGCGGGTGCTGCCAGGAGCGAGCATGAGATAGTTGACAATGAACGAGGCACTCGGAGAACTGGATCACAAGGCCGACGTAACTTGAGACGATTCTCGACTCCAAACTATTGCTTTGTTCTGTTTTTGGCTCCCTAGAGGCATACTCTTTAATCGATATCACCCCATCAAGCTCATTGTCCTTTCAGCAGCATTTCTTTTGTTGTTCCTTTCACTTTGGGGTGTGTTCGCTCCACTCGCCTCTTCTCCGGTCATTCCCCACCGAGCTCTGGTTGTGGTGATGTGCTAACTTTGCTGTACATGTTTTGATGAGGGAGTGTCTCTTCGATGACGGCCTCAGAAAAAGCGGGATATTGATATATTCAAAGCTCGTCGTCCAATCATCTCCACTTACCCCTAAACAGTACATAAATCGTTTGTTCCCTATCGTAACACAGCGGATTTAGCGGGGTTACAGGGGCCTGATAGGGCTTGCCCTGTTAGCGCATGGCGTCTCCTTGCACAACCCATGCAGCGAACTTGCCCACTGAGGCCACTTCATCGCAAAACCGGAAGCGAAAGTGGGAATGAACTGAGATTTAGTTTGCGAATAGGAACAACAACTTTATTTACAGCCTTCTTGCCGTCCTTCATTTCGGAGTATGATGAGACTGCCGAATTGATGAGTGTCCTTGCGTGGGCGGCTTGGCTGGAGTGGGTCCGTTTCATGGCCCTGTGGGAATCGTTGCTGCAGGGGCATACAACGCCGGATAGCGCCTCCCTCGTAGCGGTTGGCACTTTCTTTAATGGGCGGAAGTTGAATTACAATACAATTTGCTTTTCTCAATTTCATGTATTACGGCGCGGTCGGGGTTATAAACTAGAACTACCTCTAGGCTTACAAAGTATGTTCTAACAGAATTATAGACCTCCCGTCCAGTGCTACAGGTCATGATCCCTAGAGGTTCTATATGGGATCAACACTATAACGACTCCATGACTGCCTGGTATTATGCCTCCCTCTCTCCCTTTCGGCTGGCCACGAAGATATCTCTACTGTAAGAGTCTGTCGTCACCCCCGATAATCTGATATATATGAGCCGGGTTCCGCGACATGGTAACCTCATTCTAGAGATTAACACAAATGACAACCTAGCTTCGTGAATACGATGACCAAACATCCATCTTCTCCGCTGGAGAATAACCGAACAAGTCTTGAGACATCTTGATCACGACTGCAAGAAGATTCATTAAAATGGCGGACCACCACGCATCGCAAGCCCTCGATGGGAACAGTCGCCCATCGTCTCTGGGCAATTAGGCCGTCGCCTCTCAAGTAAGTCAACTCCTCATCCTCGTTGGTCTCAATCTTGCTCCATGGCCTCTAACACCATTTCAACAGTCCGCAAGTGGCAATCAAGCTGATTTGCAAGCCAATGACAACATGCCGAATGACGGCAACGTATCGGCGCTCAGCCCGGCGGCGCGCACAACCAGGCCGCCGTCGTTCAGCCCCAGGGTGATATCCACATTCACCCGGATATCCCTCAGGATAACCAGATCGTCGAGACTGAGCGAGGATGTGAGGGCCGCCCTCGTCGCATTGGCCGATCCCAATCTCCCGGTTGAGGCCCAGGCAGTGGATGTCGAGGTCTTGGAGGCCATCATCGCCGGCGCCGCCAGGTTCCTCCACGCCGAAAATGGCCAATGCCGCCATCTTGACGAGGTCACAGGCGAACAGTGTACAGCCCGCAAGTGGAAGGCGGGTGCTCGGAAGTGCATGAGCCACCTCCGAAACCGTCCTTCGGTGGCCATGCAGATCAAAATCCTGTTTAGACACATGCAAGGCCACGGTACCTGCTCAGGCGATTACGCCTGGAAGGAGACGGACGACGGAACTCTCTGCGACGACTGCGCGGAAAAGAATGCCCTCCGACGGGAGAGGGCTCAGATGCGCCTTTACCTGGGTTAGCTGGAGGATATTGTGGAACAGCTGGAGAACTTTCTCGCTCGCCTCGGCGAGTAGTTCCACCGGTAGAGAGGAGGTTGTCGACGTCTCATTTAGCTCGCCGAACCGGATTTCCTTTTAAGAACCGCCAGGTAGCCGAGGGCCAGCGCTAACACTTCAAGAGTCAGCATTCGGGTCAAGAAAGGCAAGAAATCAGAATGGATTATTCCCAAGGGCTACGTTACGTCCAGGGAGTGAGACAAAAGAGGAGATTATGACAAGCTAGGAGTCTAGGGGAGTTCGGAAACGGTGTACGACTGAAGAGAAAGGAGGATCAATGTATCTGTAGCTACCCCTTCGCAGAGTAGTGCCACTACCACCGTTTGGTCTGGTCGCGACGAAGGATATTCTTCGATACGTATGCCACTTGGACAGTTCGACCCACCCTGGTACACCTCAAGGAGGGAGGGACTTAGAGACCGTCTTAGACCTGTTATATTTCTCCTGTCTTTTCCGCAAGTGGATTCATTCTCCTTCATTAAGATTCACGATCGTTCGCTCATGAAATTTGACTCCTCTTCGCAATCAAATCTCATCCCTCATGAAAACTTCGATGACTGAACCTGGGACAAGTTTTGAGAGCAGCCGAAAGGACACTCATGTCTCCGTGGTATAATACTACCATGCGCGCCCTCTCAACTACCTGTTAGTGAGTGAGATTGATGTAAATGGTGAGAAGATAAATGAATGAGCTAACTTTTCATCGATCAAGATGTGGGCTTGATCAATCGGTTGGCTCACCGGGAAGAGGAAGACAGACTCGACCAGGAACGAGTCATTCGTCAAACGAAATGGTGAGCCGGACCTATTACCGTTAATATGAAACAATGACCTAGTCTTGTTCTACTCTCGTCATTGTTTTGTTCTCTTTATGATCGTCATCTTTGATTGATCCTTCATTGTCCATCTCAGCGGCGTTTTCCTTTGTTGCGCATAGGACGATGGGTCCGATTTGCCCGCCCCTTCTCCGGTCATCATGTCTCTGTGGTCTTATGGATGTATGCAATTAATCATCGGTTGGCATTATGAGAGGAGAAATACTGTTTCGCGATGTCGCACTCTACGACAACTGAATAAAATACATGTACGTTGTCGGGATTGTTTACTTGCCCCTAAAGGCCTGTTCGGTAGGCTATTAGCGGGTTAGCGTTAACTTCCACCTTAACGCGCATGGTCCGCAGCTGCACTCATGCAGCATTAAGGCAGCATTAAGGTAAGCCAAGACTTTGACTGCAAGATGGAAGAGGTGCTTAATATTGAAATCGCGCTCGCCTCCTTTCTACCTTTCTTCTTTCCTTCTCTTTCTTTTTCTTCCTTCTTTCAATCGGGCAACAAAGTCACTACCATCATCATCTTAAGCAAAGAAAGGGCAAAGGAAACTTTGGCGCCCCAATAGCCCTTGGATATTTATTCTAACTTTTCCAATGAAATTTGAATTGGGAATAGCCTCATTCATTGTCTTCCAATTTTCGAAGTTGCGACGGCTACCCCCTATATTTATAGGGGGTTGTACCCTGTGGTTGTTCTTAATCATAGTCCTTACTATACTACAGCTTAAAATCGAGCTATCTGGCAGTAAGGAATGCTATTAAGAATTTGAAGGATCCCGGGCTTTTAATTAGTCAAATCGAAGATTTAGAGTAAGTATAGGTGGTTGCAGGTAGTTACAGGGCGTGCATGAAAAATAAGGTTTTTGAACCGAACGCTACACGGGCGCAGTAAAGTAGCAACGTAGTAGAGGTGCTTCTACACCAAAAATTCTAACTTTTTAACTTTTTACAGCGGAAACGAACAGGCCCTAAGCAGTGCATTAATCGTCTTGTGCTAACATTATCACTGGGATTTAGCGATGTTACAGTGGGTTCTGTGGGGAGCCGCTGTTAACGAGTAGGGTCTCCATGCATGAACCACTGTAGCGAACTTGACCTCCAAGTTCGCATCATCGTCAAAAAGCAATACATCGAGAAAAACAATTGCAATCTCCTAGGTCAAGAGAAGCACCTACCAAATCTACCTTCACGAGCTGGCAGATATTTTTCGGAGTCGGAAAGGCATCAAATCTACGAGTGTCCCTGAGCAACCTCGGCCCATTTGCCTCCCCTAGAAATACTTGCTGCAGGGGCATGCATGGCCGTAGCGCTTTCCTCGTAACGGTTGACACTTTCCTTGATGGGCCACAGTTCAATCGCAACACATTCTGGCTCCAACCACAAAGCGCAACGCAACTGACCAGTACATTCGCACACTTTCTGTGTCTAGAGGTATTTTCCAATGTCTATTGATCATGTCTCCTTTTTTTTAGGTTCTTCTCCCGCCCAGCCTTTTTCGCAGCCGCGGTTCCCATCACCAACGGGGCGGCGGCCAACCTCTACAGTCGGTCATGTCCGCCCGGTCCGTACCTCAATGATCGCTACAACCGACCACAAGCAGGCTTTCTGGTTGTTTTAGCAATCCGGAGGCACATTTTCATGTTACTACTTGAGGGAAACCTCATGCTAACCTCTATGGCCAGACAACGAACGGGACGGCCGCGGCGTACATACTTGACGGCGAGAACGCCGATACAAACGAAGGCTCTCGTGCCAGCGGCTGCATGACTTCGAGAGCGAGGGGCGGACCATGTGAAATGTGCTTTGGGTACCTCGGCCCGAAAGAGACGATACGAAGGGCTACGAAGAGTGGAAAAAGTGGCAGTGAGGCGGGTTATCAACTGGTGGACAGTTGAATCCGGGACTCGAGGAAGCTCAACGGGACCCTGTTCAACGAGAACGATGACAAGACTACGACACAGCAAAGACACGAAGGTTACGGAACAGCTACTCTAGCGGATATCCTCTGACCACCTCGGGTGCCAGCCTCGATGCGTGTAGGGGAATGAATGAGCATAAAGCAGCGATTGACAGGGAAAACTTCGGAGGACAGGGAATGGTATGGACATCCTTGAATTCATCTCGTGGAGCAAAACAGCATAAATTCTTCGCATTTCATTCTATATCTCTCACAATCTTCACCCTTCTGCCTACCATTCGGGTGTTCATTGGCAACCATAGGCTACATGTCATGAAATTCGAACATGGAGCGATCGATTTCCCCCAGGCTCGCTGTTCACAGCCGAACACTACTACAGTTTACCTATAGTTGATTACACCCGCCCAACTATGCTAAACACCGCGAGTGAACGAAGAACTTTGACGCAGACCCTGGGATAAAGGGTTGTCGTACTCTGCACTGTTCTTCTCTACACCAGCATGTGAACAAGGTCGCTGTTCGGTGGGCTATGCCGGTTAACCGGAGTTGAACAGTCTATAAGAAGTATAATTCCTCTGTTCATCTCTGTTCGCTATTATATTGTACGCTGTTCTCCTACACACGAGCAGGTGAACAAACTCGGTGTTCGGTGAGCTGTGCCGATTGACCTGAGTTGGACAGTCTGTATGTGGTATGCTTCCTCTATTCATGGCTGTTCGCACTCAGAGTCCCAAGGCAGTGGGTCCGAAGACTGATCTTAGAGTGTCGCTATTCCCATAGTATAAGAGGGAGGTTAGAATTTCCGCTGCGGTAAAAAATTTCTTCTTGTTCCACCACCGCACAACGACCTCGACTCAACGTCAATCAAGCACAAGCATCCACGCACACCAACACACATCACCTATCCACACTCTTCGAGACTTCTTCATCATGTCCGACAACACATCCAACAACATGGGCAACTACCTCGAGGGAACCCAACCCACTGCACCCATCGCCCAGAACAATCAGGAACAAAGGGCCGACGACACTCTTCAGTCATCCATTCCCTCCAGCACCGTCTTCAACTTCAACACTCCCATCGACAGGTAAGTCACCCACTCAGACCGACAACATGATGCATGTGAAGTAGCAATCAGCTAACAACCCGCACAGAAACATTCAGGAACCAGGCACCCACCAACAAGGCCAGGACATCAACATGACTTCTCCCCCAAGCTATCTCAACGACCCTTTCAACCCGATCCACTACCGCCATCTCGCTCACATCAAGACTCTCGAGGACGCTTTCGGCGACTATCCCGTCGACTTCGAGTCACCATTCAACATGAGCTACTTCAGCCACCCCGCCGTTCGCGAGATTTTCAAGCCGATCAACACAATCAACAACCTCCAACAAGTTATCGACGCGGCCGCAGCTGTCCTCGACGCCACCCACGGCCGTTGCCTCCGTACCACCAGGGGCGTTCAGTGCACTCGCTTCCGCTAGAGGCGGAATGCGAAGTACTGCATCACCCATCTCGAGAATCGGCCTGGCCTCGAACTGGAGCTCGAAATCCTTCGTCGTAAAGCCATCGGCTACGGCACTTGCTCCACGGACTTTGCCTGGATGCCCAAGGAGACCGGAAAGCGCTGCGACCGGTGCGCGGAGAGAGAGAGAATCCGGAAGCAGAACCGCGCGTCCGCGGCGGCGGAACAGGCTGCCAACGACTCTGCTATGTCGTCGGGACAAGAGAATGCCGGCCCCTGAAATCCTCTGCTACACGCGACGATCGATACCATAAATTGTAAGTGACCACATGATCCTTGAGCCATCGATACCTTGTAAACTAACAGTGGATAATAATATAGGACGCCGACAGCTTATCTATGACTCGACAACCGCACTTCTTCATATTGTTTGGTGGAAAGCTGGGGCTAAAACAGCTGGTATAATGGGTCTATTAGCAAGGGATATACTGGTCATGTCAGATATAGAACTTCCACATAGTCTGTAGACATATGACTCAACTTGCTTGAAACATCTTTGCTGCTGCCATTCCATCCTTGTGAACTCGTTCCATGTCATTACCGCGCCCAAGTGAACTTGCTACTGCCTTAGGTTAGGTTGGAGTAACGCAAATAATCTCTCGTACCTAGTTTTTGTGACCTTACCTGTCAAGAGCCTAACATCAAATTGACAACATTCTCAATCCTTCCCGTGACCCGTCCGCTCGCACCTCGCTATGATTTTGCTCCTAACTTGCGCCGTTCACAACCTCGTGTTGTAACAAAGCTACAAGGAAAATGTTCGTACATAGAGGTGCTCTACTGCACGGATGTGGCTGTTAATGCCGTAGCTACTGGTCTTCTCTTTG
This sequence comes from Neurospora terricola FGSC 1889, assembly GCA_009805285.1. Classification (NCBI taxonomy): domain Eukaryota; kingdom Fungi; phylum Ascomycota; class Sordariomycetes; order Sordariales; family Sordariaceae; genus Neurospora; species Neurospora terricola. The sequence continues at coordinate 30,224 of RANZ01000221.1, read as the reverse complement.
TCCGGGTCCTTGTACATTACATTGCATTCTTTGACTGACTTAAAGCCATTGTTTCAACTTGAACAAACCTCGGTGAACCCAACCTCTCCCACTCGAGGAACGATGAGTAGGGGACTTTCTTGCTTTATAAGTTTGATCTACGGATACGATGCGGATAGACTGAATCATGAACTACCTATATTTACTCTCTCCCCGCTTTCACCTACCTGCTCTCTCGCTCCTAGGTACCCTATCCCTTTGAGATAGCTGTACAACTCCAGCTTGTTGACACTCGGCCTTTTTGAGTGATATGGGTCATGTCACTGCCAAAATGGCCTCCGTCCTGGCCGCATATATCGTTATCTTTGGGAGAAGTGATACTGTCTGCGGTGCCGGATGCTTTGTCGACGACACGTGGGAGATGACAACCTGGAAGCCACGATAAGCGCAAGTACGGCCACAGTGGACAGGGCACAGTCCTTCCTTCCTCTTCTAAGCCGTTAGGAACGAGCCACCCTCAGCTCACTGTTATCGGCACGATACCTCCGGTGAAAGCTCGGGCTGGTGTTGAAGCGGCTCAACCTTGAAATTTCACCAAGGTACTCCACTAACTCCGATTCTCCATAGTTCTCTCACAGAGACTCTGTTCATTACAGTAACGGCAGAGTGTGGCGTAAGCAACCTGAAAGATTTCAAATATTGGGCGCCCACGTGACGCAGAATCAGCTTTTCAGTTCCCCCGGCCGTCAGACAGCCACTCCTTCCTCCTTCCACCATTTGTGGGTCAATTGCGGATTCCTTTGGTCCAGGGTATAACCTGCCAATCACTCACCTTTTCAAAGCCCTTTCTGCCCCCAAACACACCGTAAATCCTCCCCCTCTTCGACACATCGATTCAGGCAAATCATCGGTGTTACCACCTCCAGACTTGATTCGCCTGCGCGCTGTACCCACGCGCTCTGGACAGCCGTCTGGCATCTTCTCTTAGAGTTACGGTTGGGAACGTCGCCAAAGCCCAGTCGCGACGTATCTGTGAGTCTCCCGCTCGTCAATCAGATCCGGTTGCGCGCCAGCATCCCGCATTCATCAATTATCTCAACCTAAAACCGTCTTGTGGTACGTCATCCGTCCCTTTGTTCGCTCCCTCTACATGAAGAACATCCAACCCATGGAAGCGGCTAATCATGATCCAGATCGACGAGCGCACGATCTTGCCACCAGATCTAGTTCCACTTTTGCGAAAATGGACTCTCCGGCCAAAAACAATGCGCGGCATCCTGGCAGCAAGACGGGTAATCAGAACCGTCAGTCTGCTCTCAGGTTAGTTCCACTTCATCCAGTCATCACTGGTGGTTTTCCCCACAACCACATGTCTTCTGACACGGAACACAGCGATCACCAAGGGCACCATCAGGGCCCCAATATTGACCAGCAAAATCCGGGTCAACACGACCCCATGAACTCCCCCCAGCACATTCAACATCAAAATCCCGGCCAACATGGCAACCCCTCCCCCCAAACTCTCACCAACCTACCCGTTAACTTCCCCCACCACCTTCACCCCAACCCTGGTTTTGACAACATGTATGCCGACGGCCCTATCGGCAATATGCCCGATCATTCTGATCCTCTCCCGGGTCATAATCCCTTGTTTGGCAACGGTCCCTTTGGCGGCAACAACCTCTATTCCGACGGCCATCCTTTGGGACAGCCTCAGTATTATCAACAAGTAGAGCAGTATGTCGCCAACCAGCAACTTTACCAGGATATGATAAGCTATAATGGTGCCGTTCATCAACAGCAACCTCACCCCCTTGGCGCCCAACAATTGCAGCAGCCGGATATCCCTCAGCATTTCCCCGTTCCCAACGGTCCCGCTTCCGGACCTCAACACCCCATCATGGACCAACAGTTTCAGGGACAGGTCCAAGTCCCTGCCCAGCACCAAGTCCCTATCCAGCAGCAGGCCTCCATCCAGAACCAGGCCTCCATCCAGCATCAAGCCCATATCCAGCATCAGGCCCATATCCAGCACCAGGCCTATATCCAGTATCAGGCACATATCCAGCACCAGACCCCGATCCAGCACCAGGCCCCTATCCAGCACCAAGTCCAGGAAGTGCCTCTTCCTGCTCCTGCTCCCGGCGCCGCGGGCCCAGAGGGTAACCATGGTCCGCCTACACCCCATCCTGAGGCCAACCACCCCGCCGTCCTGGCCCTCCGCAACATCGGAAATGACCTGGACGAAGAAGATGTCAAGGAAATCATCGGGGCCGCAGATGCGGTTCTGTACGCTGGCAACCGCCAATGCCGCAAAATTTTCATCAATGACGATGGAGTCCAGGTGCGTTGCACCGCGCGCACCTAGAAGGCGCTCCGCGGTCGTTCCTGCCTGGCCCATCTCGGCAATAGGCTCTCCCTCGTGTCACAGGTCCAGGTTTTGGTGCGCAAGTCCCGCGGTGAGGGGACTTGCTCGGGCTGCTATGCCCAGACCCCATATGATGACGGCAAGCTTTGCGAACGCTGCTAACTGGATTGACAGAATCCAGGAAGATGGAAGTGTGGAAAGGAGGGCAGTTCCAAGGATCGATTCAGGGGGTGTGGACTGCTACCTCGAGATTGATGATTACCTACCTCTACCTAGTGGGAGCTCGTGGGGAGGGTACCTGCGGGGGCGGCTATAAATGGTTGCCGACAGAGACGGGCGAGCTTTGCCCCGGTTGCAAGGCCAAGTCGGACAGGCGGACGGAGGTTCGCAGCCTTCGTCAGCAGGAAGAGGCTGCCGCGGCGGAGGCGGCTGCGGCACTTGATGCCGCAGAAGGGCAGGCCGGCATGGCTTGAGAGGCCTGGGGTAATGATCAAGATTAGGAGAGGATGTTGACCACCAATAAGGTACCAAAGAAAAATGCAAAAAAAAGAGTAAAATGAAAAACACCAAAAAGAAAGCATTCCGGTCCTTTCAAAGGCCCGGACAACCCTTGCTTAGGTAGTGTCCATACAACCGAGTCTGAAAGGTACCTCTATCTAACATCTCGGAGGGACTGATACACGTTAGACGTTTGTAATGTGACGTGTCCTTTTGTGCCTAGTGTCATTCTCAGTTTCGAGACAGCAATCGTGCCTAGACGTAACCCGAAGGTTGATACTGTTGAGCAAGATGGTTCTTATGGAGTTTTGGTCGATCTACACATGAATAATTCTTGTATATATCCAGGATCTACTTCCATCTTCCTCGTCGTGCTTTTTCTTCTTCTGCGATTAAGTCCACCACCAGTCATTTCTTCGTCCTTCGTATCCACGTTCACTCCATTCACTCCGACAGATACATTGTGGAAGATACACGCCCACCATCGCTCACCCGCAGGCTACCTTTAACCATTCTGCTGTTTTTTGCTCTTGAAACGTTGGCCCCGACCAGATCATTGAGGATGTGATCAGAAACGCGGCCAGTGCCCCCTACGCAAACCATCAGGTTTGCCAGTAGAGTGCAAAGGCTCGAGGCCAATACTGAACACCGATGCACCGCGCACGCTTAGAAAGCAGGTAGGAGCATCAAGTACTGCTTGGACCACTTGACGAACAAGGTCTCTCCGTAGACGAAGATCATAATCCTCCGACACTTCGCGAGGGGAGAGGGAACATGCTCCGGCGATTACTTCTGGATGGCAAGGGAGACGGGCAAGCTCTGTAGAGGTACTGTCTGTAAGACAAAGTCAGATGCCAGGAGCGAGGCGGCTGCTAGCCAAGCCGATGCAGGTGCAATTGTTGAGAACGGTGCACCTCAGGAGCAAAGGGATCTGTTCAGACGAATATGGATGGTGTGAGTCGGACTGGAACTTGAGAAATCTTCGGAAACAGCTTTCTCGAGGGACACGCGACACAGTCAGCCAGGTTGAACATCTGAAGACCAACCTCAACCGGAAGGAGGGTCAGATGGGAAGACATTATCCGAGAGAAAAGCCATTCGCAACATTTTCGCTTGCAAGGGAATAGGTTTCCTGACTATAGCATGGAGATTTGAGCAGTATCGGAAGGGTTCGTGGTAGGGTTCCTGAGATTCGTCGTTGAGATTATCATGGTTACGGGGCATGGTGTTGAATCTCGTTCTTTGAGTAAAAATGCCCCAGGTATAATCGGGCAGATCGGACGGATGTAGTAGTTTACTTCCACGCAGCATAGGTAGCAATGGTAGTTCTCTCAAGGTTCGAGTGACATAGACGTGACGATGCGTGGAAACACCGCGTTGATGATGAATGTTAATGATGTATTCATCCATGTATCTGTTGATGGAGGAGTAGAAGTGAGCAAGCCGGAGATGAAGTCTGGCGGCCTGTTATAGGCCTGTGTACGTTGTAGCCAAAGCCGTTCCCGACAGAATGCCTTCCCCTTTGTCCAACTAATCCAGGTACTGTCAGGGTTCTCATGGACACTTGGCGGCGTAGTATCGTTAATGGGTTGGTCCATCCGATTCGCGTAAAGTATTGTAGAGATGTGAAGAAAGACTAAGACCAAGGCCAAGATATCAAGTTCGTTTGTTCACATAAAGCCGGCCTCGGAGATAGAAAGAATCGAGGAGATCATCGCTGCCGCGGAAGCCCTTGTGGATATTGGTATTCTACAGTGTGGCACTGACCAGAGCACGTGTACGGCATAGCCGCGGCGGCAGCCCTTCTTGTAAGCCACCTCGAGGGCGCCACAAACCACCTAGAAGGATGCTATTGTTGGGTTACCCGTCGAGGTACGTACCGGAGTTAGGAGGGCCCCTGTCCTTGTCGCGTACCTAGGTACAGCCACAGCAGCGCTCAACCCGCTGCCACGCTCCTCCGTGAAAGGCGGTAGCGGATGTCCTTCTGATACAGACGATACGAAAAACCTGGACGTTGGGCCTGGGATTTCCATCGTATTGCACAGTGTCTTCCCAACCTTGAAATATTCATCGTAATTCCGTGGTGTCGACCCAGCCAATCAGCATGCATCCGCGTATCGGCCGATCCTCGGCTTTTTCCCCCTGGCCCGTGACCATACCACCCACGGCCGTTTCGTTGCTTTCTGTTCGCTCTTTTGCCTTCACTTGTACAGTGTGCTGGTGGGTCCTTAGTGCCGAACTTGTCCGCCTTCCCTTGCTGCATTTCTTTTGGTCTGGACAATTCTCCCGACCGACCACCTTCTTGCGCCGTACACCACATTTCGGTTCAGTCAACACCCGATCGCAAAAGCGTCCACGGTTGACCAAAAGAGGTGTATTTCCTATCACTTTCCTGGACCTAGCAGGGACTCAGTGTCCTCTTGCTTCGGTCTTCCTCAAATCCCCCTCTACAACTCTTTGACGTCCCCCGAATAACCCAAGCCCTCCACACAGAGGTAAACCCCTCAAGAACGTAGACAAGTTAGGCAACTATGGATTGGGCAGGCTTTTATGGCCGCCAACATGGGGGCCCCTTCGTTTACGCTCAAGGAGTCAACCACCAGGGAGGTGTTCCTATGATGAACGCCGGAGCAGCCTCCGTCAATGGCCACCAGGGCAACAGCTTCGCTGTTGAGAACCAACCTCTCGCCGCGGGTCCCGTCGCTTTCCATGGACTTGATGTTAGTACCTGAACCCAACGGGAGATACAGATAAAGAAGATCATGGCTGACTATCCTCAGCAACCTCAACCCCATCCGGGTACCTTCAACAATTACATGTTGAACAATCAGCATCAGGCCACATATCACCAGATGCCCCTGGCTCACCAGCCTCAAGTGCAAAACCTTCCCATTCAGTACAATGTCCCTATGCAACACAACATCTACCATCCCAACCCTGGAGTCAACAACAACAACGGTCCAGCCATCAACCACAACGGTCCAGCCATCAACCACAACGGTCAAGTCATCAACAACCCGGTGGCTTACCCCAACCAGTTGAACCATCACCCTCACAACATGGTCGAAGTCGCCAACTTGCAAGCGCCTCCTGCCGCGGCCAACGTAAACGTCCCTGTTCCCCATCCCCAAGCTGCGCACCCGGCGGTGCTCGCCCTCTTCACCATTACCCCGGCCACTGAGACCGAGGACATTGAAGTCATTGTCAGGGACGCGGCAGCTGTCCTTCACGCTCAGCACCAAAAGAAGTGTGGCCGCGCTGGGTGCAACGCCCGCGCTTAGAAGGCGGGGCCGCGCTCCCGTTCGTTCCTCGAGCATCTGGGCAACAAGCCCAGTTTGGATCGCATGGTAGAGTTCCTGATTCGCCTATCCCGCGGCCAAGGAACATGCAGCGATTGTTACGCCTCGATGCCGGTTGAGACCGGCGAGCACTGCCAGCCATGCAAAGCCAGAGGTGTCGCTAGGCGCCTCGCAGCGCAACAGGCGCAGGTCCTGGCTGCTGAAGCTGCCGGTGGTAATGATGCCGCGTGAGTCTGGTCATCCCAGGAGGGAGACTCACCGCCTGGTATGGCTACGGAGATGGAGTCCCCTGACGCGAGGAACTCCCGGTTCGGCTATATTGAACTGTTGCCTCGTAAGTCCAGACAAGCGGAAGGGAAATAACCCCGAGAAAGGGTACAAGACCTAACCGAGGTGTCGAGGCCGAGGCCGTCAAGAGCCCGAGCAAGGATGTTCAACTTGACGACATGGAGGATGGGCAGAACTTGCTATAGAATGGGCAATCTCAAGTCAGCATTTGGAAGTTTTCGGGGATAAGTCGAACGAATGTCATGACTTTGGACGTCAGGACGTTGGGTCGCATTTCATGCTATCCGTATCGATAACCCAGGTATACTATGACTGGCCTAGCAGATAGTTTACCTCCATGAAATAGGTAGTCTCCTTACTTCATCTTGTTCCCGATTTCTTGACGTGATTTGCAACTTGTCCATGTTGACTCCCGCCGCTTGATATTTGAATGTGGCTCGGAAGTCGAAGTTTCGTCGGCGTCACTGTTTGGTAGGTTCCGCAACCCAATGAGACTCGGCTTCTGTCTATGACGAGACAGCGGCTGTCAGGATCCTCATATTTCTCCGTCGGCGAGATATGCCTAAATGTCTCTCAATCTGCTCTCGGCATATGTGACGAAAAGGTTTGACCAGAATCACAGCTTTGTTTTCAGGAAGGTGATTCTGTCATCTGTTAAGTGGTTAAAGCCAAAGGGACGAGGACGGTAAAAACGATGTTCGAGCGGGGAGGAATCAAAACGAAGTTTGGGGTTGGGGAAGACCACCTTATATCTCCCAACAAGATCGGTATCACATGTCAGAAACGGAACACGCATTACATTGGGTCTGATTTCCAATCGGGCACGGAGTTCCAAAAAACTGCAGGCACGACCTACTTGCATGAGGTAGTCGGTTCGGTTTCGCCCTCGGTTTCAGACCAGTCCGGGGTCTGCATGCATCTGGCTGTACAGCGAGGCAAAGTGTTCCCGGCAGGTACATTTCGATAGCAGGGGGGCATGGACAAGAACACTTTTGAACGGAAATCACGATGGTGGGCAAAGTTCATTTTGATTTGACATGTGTCTCGATGCTGGATTCGGCTCCGTCTTGTGTATACTGCCCCACTGTGCTCCTACCCCACCTCTTGCCTACACCATTTTCCTTCCTTCCCACATTCAAAGTCCACTCGTAATTTATGCCACCTTCGCTCCTGCATCCGTAGACATGTCAAATACATGTACTCCAACTTCAGTACTCCGCTGACTCCCCGTGGTGGAAGTCACGTCCTCCTTCTTCCCTCCCCGCTTTTCCCTCAAATGTCTTTTCCGCGGTTCAACTCCAGATGAAAGGGTTAGGGTTACTGCCAAGCCGATTTGTTTTTGCCCATACAAAAAAGGCTTTCTACAGATGGTCAAGAGGTAGAAATTGGAAAGCAGAAATGTTGAGCTATACGGGAAAGACTGCTTGGAACTTGATACTCCCACATTAACTGCCTTGTAGACCATGCCGATTGATTTTAATCCCCCTCCGGTCCGTTATTTCCACCTCACTGACCATGTTATTGTAGCACCATTCAGAGTTGATTCTCTTGCTGGGGAGTCTGATCGTCGTCCCCGGCGAGCCCGGGTGGGTTTGAAATGCCATGAGCATCGTCATAGCAGCGTTGGCAAAAGAGACCAGCTCCCCTCTGCGAACGCCAGAGGCAATTGGTGCAGGTGCCTAGACCCATGGCGGCATTGCGCCTTTGGCCCTCCAGTCTTCCCTTGCCCGCTCGGTTCTTGAGGCATCCTCGGCACTTCCTCGCGCCCGTCTAGTAGACGGGTCGCGACTTACACTCCTTACACAAAGATGTTTCATGTTGTTCTTGGACACCGGCGGGGCCGGCATGTAGATTGGCCTCGGCGACGGCTTCGTTGAGGGCACGAACCATCTAATAGGGATTTTCTATGCCGACTTTTGGCGCTGGTTGCAATCCATGGGGTGAGTTACTCTGCTGTTGAACGGCATGGTTTTTCTCCTGCTGAACGCTATGGCTGCCGTGCTGTTGAACGGTATTGTTATCCTCCTGCTGAACAGCGTAGCCGTCGTGCTGCTGAATGGGATGGTTCCGAGGGTTGTCGTGCTGCTGAATGGCATGGTTGTTGTGTTGCTCAATGATATGGCCGTCATACTGTTCAACGGCGTGGTTATCCTCCTGTTGCACGGCATGGTTACCTATTGAGACTTCCAGTGCCGGGAACAGATCTCTCTTTTCCTACTCCCGGTCCTTCAGTTTGCTCCGCTATTGGGACCACTGAAACACTCCTCGCACATCTTGCCGGCCGGGCGGTGTGGGCGCTTCAAACAGTCAGTGCAGCTCCGAAGGCCCATGGCCGCCAAGCTATCGATTATCGCCTGCCTTCCACGACCCGCCTTATTCTTAAGACAGTGACGATGGAGGTGTGCACGGAGTTGCTAAAAGGTACGCCCTTTGCGCTTTCTACACTTCTTCGTAGGGCGCTGGAGGGGCGCCGGGCCGGAATGGGACTCCTGGGCGGGTGCAACTGGAGGATTGCGGTTCGGTTGATGTATGGGATGTGAAGGGGAAGGATCATGCCATCGCAGCCATCATGGGAGCAATTATTGGTGTAAGAAAGCGTGAAAGTAGAAGTGTTATTTCGAAGCAATGCAAATCACAGCTGTTCAGGGAGGATGCGTTGTAGTATGAAGTATATAGCTAACTACATGTACTATACAGTTGGATCGAGAGCATATCTGGAGAGGTGACAGATTCCGAAGCATGATCCCAGGTAAAGTACCCCTCAATCACTGCAGAACATGCCAACCCATTCTGCAGTCGCTCATCCTAATTGAGCAGACATGCGTTCTTCGGTGCGCAGTTCCTGCATTGCGGACCCTGTCTGTGCCTTCTAGATTCGTGCCACCTGATTCGACTGAGACCCACCTGCATCCTGCACCAAGCTGCGGGCACCTCCATCAAGTGTCATAACCGGATTGTTCCTGCTTTCAACACTGGCCGCCAACGGGTTGCTGCTTTCTAACCCTAACCCTCCCCACCTTTCCCTTTCACTCCTCTTCCTCCTCGGGAGGATTCGCGATGCCATGGGCATCGTTAAAACAACGCTGGCAATGGCGTCCTGGGGCCCTCTGCGGCCGCAACATGCAGTTGGAGCATGTTCTCAAGCCCATTAGGCGGTTCCTCTCAATTGCTTCCAGCTTTCTTGGGCCCGGGCGATTCTCTAAGCACCGAACGCACTTTCTGGCGCCAGTTTGCTAGACTGGGCGCAGTTGGCACCTGTCGCATGGCTTGGTGGGCCTTGGGAGAGCACCGGGCGGGTCGTTCGCAGGACCGGCGGTGGGAGCTGCGATCAGGGGTTGGGGAGGAGCGGCCGGGTCTGGGCCGTTGAAATTGTTTTGAGGGCTGGCCGCGGGAAGTGGGACAGATGCCATGGGGTTGGGATGGTTGTCGCTGGGATGGTTCTGGACGGGATAGTTCTGGTCGGGATAGTTCTGGTTGAGTTGGTTCTGGTTGAATTGGTTCTGGCCGCGATAGTTCTGGTTGAGTTGGTTCTGGTTGAATTGGTTCTGGCCGAGATAGTTCTGGTTGAGTTGGTTCTGGTTGAATTGGCTCTGACCGAGATAGTTCTGGTTGAGTTGGTTCTGGTAGGGATGGTTGTGGTTCGGAGGGGTCTGGATGAGATGGTTGTGGTTCGGGGGGTTCTGATTCTGGTACTGGATTCCGGTGTTCAGCAGGCCAGAAAGAACCTGTTCGTTCCAGCTCGCAAGGGCTGCTTCGTAGGAGATAGGGTTCTTCGTTGCGGTCACGTTGCCGTGCCGATTCATGTTCCCAGCAGTTTCTTTCGGGCCCATCGGAGCGCCAAAGCTGCCTGAAACCCCCGAGAAGCCAGCTTGCTGCTGTGTCGCAAGAGCTAGCTGCTCGTTCCCATACCACACGTCTTCAGGACGGGGCAGGAGTCCGACCTCGTTATAGAGTTGAGGCGGTTCCACCGGAGAGAAGTTAGCGAGTGCAACGTCTTTGTCCCACATCTTAGGCATCGTGGCATTGACGATACCACCATGAAAGGTCTGAGCAGCTTGAGAGGATGCGTGGGTGACGCTGTTCAAGGCCACGCCGCCAATTTGATAGCCGCCCTGTGGGCGCAACCGAGGTGAAGATCCCCATCTGGCCTGATCTATCAGGAGCATATAGGGGAATCCCTGTAGGCCTTCGGACACAACGTCCTCGAAAGGACGTGCCCATCGGTCGCAAAGAAGGCGCCAAGTCTCGTTATCGACCTTGTCGACCATCTCAACAAACTCAAGCCTGAGTGCCTCGAGCTCCTCGACTGTGGAAGGAATTGTTATCAGTATACGGTTTTCAAGACGAGCCTAGTATTCATATTGGGTGAGTCTTACCCTGCTCTTTATTTAGCAAGCCAAAAGGATAGTTGATTTTGAAATCTACGTCCATGCACAATTGCAGGAACCCTCCGCACTTTCTTCTGTCCATGATCGGAGAAAAATCCAACGGGGGCTAGATCGGTAGATGTCTTTTCTTGAGACCGTGATTGTCGTCAATAATTAGAAGAGTGTGTTGGGTAGGTAAGCTTAAACCCGCAGCTTTGTTGTTGTTTGGTTGAATAAAGGGTTGCAGCACATAGACCGGAGCGGAGGGCGCACTACAAGTACCTCCAAAGTTGCCCGGTCGCAACCCAAATCAGTGTGTGGGGACTACCTCTATAGTAACCTGAGAACATGTGACCATAACAATTCAAGCGGGTAGCTAGCGGGTATCTATTATCCTACAGACTGCCATCCGATGTTGAATTGCCGAGCCCGTCTGTCCAAACACGTCTTTCGAAGACTGAACCTGGACAAAAACTGGTGAAGGAAGATATGGTGGCCATCAAGGTACTCGGTGCACAGCTTTCCAGGAACACGCTGCGGTTGGCTCATACAGTCGGTGCATGTGAGCAGGCCCTGCGCGGCCCACTTCTCGATCCGCACGCAGCCAGCCTTGCCGGGCTTCTTCCTCAAGCAATACTTGCCCATCTGCTAGACGGCACATATCTTCGGCCTGGCTTGTTTCGCAGGCAGAGCCCGTATAGAGGGGACGCAGATTGCACTTGCGGAACATTTCGGTACACGTAAGTATGAGGCAGGTTGAACTACTCGATGGCGCAATGGGATTAGATTGGATGTAGCCTATGATTGCTATCTGTCGCGATAATGAGATGGTACTACCTGTATCGATGTACTTCTAGAGCTACGTATGTAGGTGGATGAACTATATGAGCTACCCACGTGCCCATCTCATGACGGCACTCCATTTCTCATAGACACTTTTCCTTTCACCCAAGTCCCTACTGCTCCGCAAATGGACATCAACGAGTCTGACCAAAATTACTCGTCATCGCCATCATAGCAATCGGCGCAGAGTTTTCCGGGCGCACGCTGAGGACGTTTCATGCAATCCGTACAAGTACGGATGCCTTGGGCAGCCCAGGCCTCGATCTGGGCGACCATCTGTGCGCTCGGTTTGTTGGCAAGGCATGACAGGCACTTCCTCGTCCCGGTCTGCTAGACCGTACGAATGCCGCACCCCTCGCACATGCCGGGGGCCTTCGTGATGCCTGCGGGCTTAGTGCCAGTCTTCAGCTTCTTGTTCTTGGAGCTGGTCTTCGTGCTCTTCGCGATGATGTGGTCAGTGCCGTCCGGTTTGACGGCGAGATGATTGCCAGAAGTAGCCTCGGGAGCAGCGGTGATGACGAGATCGTTACCGGTGGTGAAAGTTGCGGTGGTGAAAGTTGCGGTGGTGAAAGTTGCGTTGGTGAAAGCTCCGGTGGTGAAATTACCAGTGGTGGAATTGCCGGTGCCATTCATACCACCGTTCGGAGCGGTAAAGGTGGCCTGAGGCATGACAGTGGTCGAGTTGTTGGGAAAATTGAATGAAGGCTGAGCGTTGATCGGGGCGTCATTCAGGACGAAACCGATTGAGGCCTTGGTGTTGCCTTCGGCCAAAATGGTCTCAACATTTGCGATGAAAAGGCCACTGATCGTCGGCTTCTGATCAGCCTCCCAGTGGAGGAGAACGGGGTCGATAAGGTCATCAGTCACAATGCGATAGTGACCGATTTCCTTCATGCTGAAGCCAGAATTGTGGGAGTCGTGGACGACGTCATCAGCATCGCTGTCATTCTTGTCGTCGATAGTGTCGGCGCTAGGAAAGATGTTGTCGTGGGGATTTCCAATAGAGGGAAAATGAGTGGTGCCGATCTCGAGTAGTTCAATTGGGTAAGGTTCTTGGTGGCCGCCAAAGATGGTCTTGGAGGGCATGCGGTCTGGACGCGAATATGCAGAAGGTTAGCATTTGCATATTGCCGAAGAAACGTCGTCCGCATGCATGCATGTTGATGTATCACGTACCTTTGACAGGATCACCGCCACTGCCTGGGAAGGCCTGGGGACGACTGATGTCCGCCATGGCAATGCTTTGTCAATTGTTTGTTGTATTCTCAAAAGTTGTACACGTCGAATGCGCGATTCAGCTTTCGGTGTTGTTGAAAGGAAGTTAATGGACGGGCATCAAAGGAATCGGGGGAACATTTAACTGCACTAACCCTTTCGACGGTCGCTTTCCGAATCAGCCAGAATGCCCCTACAAGGTGACTATTCACAGAACAGATTTGGCATGGGCAAATTGAAGCTGAACAGTTGGCGCTCGTCAGTAATTCCATTTTTAGGCCTTCGTCTGATGTTGCGATGAGGGCTGGGAGTGAAGGATAAAAGCACAGGGCCTCCCCTAGCTCCCGAAGAGTTCGGACGACCCACAGTAAAGGTCCTGTTGGTAAGCTGGAGGAGTTATCGATATACCTATAGGGGCCAAACTTTGGATGGTCCACCCGGACAAAGGAAAATCCAGGCCATTGCCACTTTTMAAAAAAAAAAAAAAAAATCGCGATTCGCATACGATGCGCGCTGCGCCAGAATCTCATTTTACGACTGTCGTTGAGTTTAGGTTGTCGCGAAAGAGCCCCAATCGGTGCAGCCAATCAAGGTTCTCTGGAAAATTCAATCGGGAAGGTGGGTGGGGTACAGGGCTGGAAGTGCAAGGATGTGGGATAGAACCAAGTGGAGCCCCCGTTGCACAATAGGAACGATCGCTCCTGAATAGGAACGTCTGAATAGGAACACGCCTGCGCATTCACTGCGTCGCTCCTTCACAAAGGATACCGAAATGTTTGCTCAAAGAACAGCAGGGAAGGCACTATTCCCTGATGGGTGTGGAAGCTTTAAGTGTTTTTTTGCTGCTCATGCCCCTGGATGTTTTCGTGGTCCTCTGAAAGACCCCTGCCCGGCCCTGTTCGCCTGCTTTGTTCTCTCACCGTCATCAAAGAATGCCTTTGTGACATCCATTGATCTCGCTCATTGAAAGCCCTTGTCGACATTTGAACAATGTACCTGTATGTGAGGAATGTGATTGACTCCTTGCTTGTTACTTATGCCTGCTGTGTGCAGAAACCCATGCGCGAACCGCTGCGCGCGTCACTGAAGCACCTCACTGGATCATCGGCGGACGCCCCCCATGACCCGCATAATGCGCGCCAGAGCATTGGAGAAGATGTTTCTGGAAGCGCGGTGACATGGCCAGCGACCCTTGGTTTGTTTGCCCCAACGGCAGCGAGGTGCCCACCCGCCCATCGAGTTGCCACTCGTCCAGCGCCATGGATCCTAACCTCGAGGTCTCACGTGCCTGGCGCCAGGGTAGCAGAGTTGGGGAGAAAGACAGCACTGGCCACCTCCGAAACCTGTATGTGGTCATAAACGCTGACACTGGAGAACGCGTCGGCTACGCGTGCGCGTTCCCCTAACACCACCATGTTTACCTCTCTCCGGCCCGCATCCACCACCCGTGGCAATCCAACCACATCCATCCTCACTCCAACCGTCGGTCACCCTTGACCTCGCATGCTCATCGCCAGCAACAGCCGAAGCGATCGCAAATCTTGACCCCATAATGTCCAGGCAAGTAACGACGCCTCCCTTTGTGACCATGCCCTTAGCGGCGCCAAAGGCTAACAAGCACCTTGTGTCTGACCGAACAGCCCGCTCCGCAACTCAAGCGTGTCCTGCGTTCCTCCGCACTGAAGATACCACGATCGTAACCGTGTGAAGTGACTACGACCCGTACCGATCGATCACCGCCGATATCGTGAGCAAGTCCTTGGCCAATCGTAGCGTCCTCGACCATACCTCGACAAACAATGAAGCTTTCTCCCCGTAACCGTTCGAACCCATCGTTCGGGTGCCGCACTCTTGCTCCATTTATCGCTCCATCTTGAACAGACCGTAACCGCGACAGCATCGAGGGACCACGAGGGGTACCGACCGCCCAACGACGATACTGCGAAACAAGACCGGTGCGAACCGTGGCGTCCCGACCATGGCTTGGCAAGCATGAAGATTTCTTCCCACAACCGTTCGCGCCCATCGGTCGAGTCCCGCACTCCCGCCCAGCCCATCGCTCCATCCCGAGGAGACCGTCTCCGAGACCGTATTGAAGAAAAGACTGCGACACTCACCGACCGATCACCGCCGCGATCACGAGCAAATCCGTGGCCAACCGTGGCTTCCTCGACCATACCTCGACAAACAATGAAACTTTCCTCCCGTAGGCGTTCGAGCCGACCGTTCGGGTGCCGCACCCTCGCTCCGTATATCGCTCCATTCTGAAGAACTGCGACCGCGACCGTATCCGAAGAAAAGACCGCGAAACTCTCCGACCGCCCCGCGCCTTTGGCGCAACCAATATCAATGTCTTGTGCCCAGCCGGCCAGGCGTGCCAGGCGTGCCGCCTGCCTGCCGGGCTGGGCCCACTTCCCAGCACCACCTCCCTTAACTAGGTATCTTTTCTCCGCGTTCGTTCGTAGCCTTGTCTTCCTTCTGAATACAACAACTTCTCTTTCCCCTTCTTGTCCCTACTATCGTGACGGTCCAAGACAATGCCAACCGAAGCCATCTCGATACACCTCGACAGGGAGATTTGGTTCCGAAGCCGTCAAGCCCTCAATTCCTCCACTCTCCCGATCCGAGGCGGATAAAGCGAAAGATAGAAAAAGTTGTTGAGCGCGACTCATCCGCGGATGAAGTAAGAGGAGGGGCATACCCATGGGCAAGCCTGGCTGGATAGAGGCCGTACAGGATCCAGGCGGCAACCCGCCAGAAGGACGAGGCGATCCTGATAGACCAAGCGCCCAATCGAACAAATCTGGCGATATTGGCGTTGCGAAAAACGCCGCCCGAGTGAGCGCGATAAGAGGACTGATTGTGGATGCTGGTAGAAGAAGAGCGTAGATGTCAGGTAGGACAGATGCCAGACTGGCTCCGTCTTGCGATCCAGGCATGGACCGCGCCTCCCTCGCCTGCAAGACGCTTTTCCAGTGGTGGTTCTTGCCTACGAAGTATCGACAACCGAAGGAAACTGACGATATTGACGTTGCCAGCGACAGCGGCCGACCGGCCGCGAGGAGACCAGTCGATATGTTACGATCCAATCAGGGATCACTTATGTAAGCTATATCAGATAGAACCAACAGACCAATCAGGTTGGACCCGAAGGGAGGACCCGAAGCTCCGGGTCTATAGCCCGGGTCCCCGGGGATCCGAGACGAAGGTTCGGGTCCACGGGTCCGGTATATCGGGTCCATGAAGGCCGGTATATAGAGACGGCCTTCCCAGGCCTCTTTAGATACTGGCTCTTCAGCAAGCAATAGCTTTCACAATCGACCAGTACCTTTTGGCTACTACTACCGTTGTTCTTATTCCCAGCGATATACTCCTGTGCTTGTAACGGTTCGTCACACGATAATGGTCGAGGAGGAGGGTATATTGACTAAGGGTAGACAAAGACTGGGCTGGGGTGAGTCTCGCAATCCAGGCATGAAGCTCACCTCCCTCGCTTGGAAGGAGCCGCCCAGTGGCCGTTCTTGCCAACAAAATACCTTCTGCGGGAGGGCTGCCCGGGCCACTGGCTTGGGCACCTTCCCGCGGTGACCTGCAAAGGAAACCAAGTTCCAGTTCATGGAGTGTTGTTATCGCGCGGTTCCCTACGGTCTGCCGGGGTGTCGACGTTAACATCACGAACCACCTCAGCCCCGTGCCTGCAGAGGCTCTTGCCTCTGCCGGTTGGCATCTAAGGTCCTGCAGGCGCTAGGGAGTACCCCAAAAGCGCCGAGGGATGGGCTCTACGGATGGCTAACCAATGGCCAAACTTGTCAACGAGCGGCCGGGGGCATCCGCCAGCTGGGCAAGCCTCCGTGCAGAATCTTCTGTGCTGGGCCAAAAGAAGACGATGAAGCTCTCTCGACAACCGATACCCGACCTATACACGAGCAACGCGAACGATACGATCGATGCTGGCCGAGCGAGCGCAATGAGCAAAGACTACCAAGAAAGTTAGCGGAGGAGTATAGATGCAGGGAGGGTAGACAAATACCAGACTGGGCTCAGTCTAGCGATCTGGGCTGGATCGCATGAAAGAGGAGGATTACAACCTCGACAACCGATACCCGATCGATGCGACCGATGCAAACCGATGCGAGCAATCCTAGCGATTCCAGCGATTCGGGCAATTTGAGCGATACCAGAGACCCCAGCGATCCCAGCGATGCCAGCGATGCGGATGACTGTGCCCGAGGCGAACGTCGCGACCTAGATGCGAGCGGTATTAGCAGGGTAGACGACCGAAAAACGATCAAGACAACCGAGGAGACGAAGTGGAGGAGGAGCTTGAGTGAGGGTAGACACATACAAGACTGGGCTCAGTCTGGCATTCAAGGCATGGCTTGCATGCAAGAGGTGCTGATACATACCGAGCTGTCGATAATTGAGGCGTCTGAGCGATCTTGAAGATACGTTGCAAAGAGCAAGATCAATGGAAGCGAGCAAAATTGGACCCCGCGCAGACGTGGGACTCTTGCCGCCGGCAACGATTGAAACGACCGTCACAAACAGTACACGTAGTACAATACCGAGGGCAGTGCGAACGAAGCCACTGGAAATTGCAAACCCCAAATGGATGCGCATCTTGTTCGTTTAAGGTCAGGTAAGTCGTTGTACCAAGAAACCAAGGAACAAAAAAGGAGAGCAACGTCTAATCATGCGCAGATTAATGGCCCACGTCAGGTTCATGAGCAATTCGCTCGTAATCTAAGGTCGGTCATTGAAGGTTTCCAGCCGTATCAGTCAGACAAGTTACGGGCCGCTTGCAAGATACTGAACGAGCACGGCGTTCTAGATGCGCACATCTAGTTATTGGAAGTCTCTACCAAAGGCAACGAAGAGGATCAAACCCACACGAATGGGTTTACGACGGACACCATTAATGTTTGAAGCAACGAACGTCGGGGTGTTCACAGGATGTTGAACGATTGATCTGGTATGTACCTACAGTTACAACAACATTCGCGGATCGGCAATTGGTCCACATGTGTTTAAGTCAGTCCAGACTAACAGCTACCCTTACCCCAGATCCAAACCACCGGGACCACGTACCATTTCCGAAGAGTAAGCCCTTTCCTGGCCCCGTCGACGTCAATCAACATGGTCAGAACAATACCAGAGTGCTTATAGCAAGAACGATCAAGAGTTGGAGAGAAACAGGGAGCGTGAGTAGGACAAGGCAGACTCGAAGTACGGAGAGAAGCAGGTCCCAACACGGCATCTCAGCCTGGACATCCAGGTACTTCAGTCCATTACCTGACCTACACCCACGCTTCATCCCACGGCGTCGTGGAGTCCTCCCATCCTGGTCTACCATCCCGGCACTTTGGTTCCACTGCTCGGAGCCTGGACTGCTGCCCTTCCGTTCCTCAACGTCCGGCCGGTCCTAGCCACTACCGCCGCCGCTGCTGGTCGCCAGCCTCCGCACGTTCTGGCCTTCGGGTCCGCAACCGTTACCGCTCCCTCCTTGACCTCCACCCGCCCCGACGCTCGACGACTACCGTTCGGAGTCCAACCACCGTGCTTCCTCGGCTGCGGTGACAAACCAAGGACGGCGACGGTGTCCTTGAGGACTAGAGGCAACGGAAGACCTTTCCCGGTGAGGCCGGAAGACGTGGGGGGAGGTGATCTGGATACCGGTGCAGCAGAGACGTCGCGTGGCAAGAGGTGGTTGAGCTTGGACTCCTAGGAATTGAGACCGGCCCCACAGCCATCGTACGATATTCAGGGGGATCAGCAGCCCCATCTCGGGTGCTGCCGCAGGAGCTCAAGCCAAAAGCCTACTCCTACCACACCTGGTCGTTGGAAAACCCGGTGGAAAACCAGGTGGAAAACCTGCATGAAGGACAGATCAAGGCTGCAAGGTTGAGAGAGCCTTGCTTAGACGTCAAGCGGGGGTTATATCGACTTCAAGCGGTGGTAATCTCAGCGTAAAGCGGTAGTTGCTCTGAGGGAGGCCAACCAGGGGCTATTCGATCCTGCGTTGAGCGGAAATATCCCGCGTTGGGCGGTGATATTCCGCTGTGGGTCAGTGACTACTACAACGTCATGCGCTGGTTGATTCCAACGACGAGCAGTGAGTACCTCAGCTGCTGAGGCACGGCCGACTTCCAAGCGGACTTGAAAAGAGACCGTGAAGAGGGGCACAAGAATCAGGACGTCTCCGGTTGGCCGAAGCCATTTAAGGGGAGAAAAGCCATCGCGCGAAAGCAGGAGGTGCCGCCAGAAGCACGGAGGCCAGAGATACAGACGTTAAGAGGAAAAGCGGGAGAGGTGGATAGCGTTTCAAGGGGAGAGAGGCCAGTCCCAGAACGTTGCGGATGTTGCTTTTGGCGGCGCACAACCATCTGGGAAAGAGCTGGAGGAATCCTGAAACATTTGGCGAAGATGGCAATCCACGTCAGGGTTGCAAGTGATGACTGCAGACGGGGTTATTGCTGTCATTCCGAGCGTCTTGCAGCTTTTGTAGCCGCTGGATATGCGGCGGATAGGAGTTCCATGTGGGTGACGTGGACAACGAAAGCGGGGGCTTTGACGCTGATTTTGAAGGTTTAAGAGGTTAATGAGTAGTTAGTCGTTTTTGGCGTCAAAAATAGGTCCTAGGCATTTACAGTCATTTGAAGGCAAACGTTCGGCCAGCTACGCCATCAACGCTCCGACGAAGCAAACAAACCCGGACCAGTCATATGACTGCGTTCAGAGTCACTGCTTCCCTCGTTTTATGTGCATCGACGCCTGGTGTATCGTTTGGGCTTTTGTTCTCCCTTTGATTGCGATTTCCGAGTCGCTCTGCTGCTTTGGTTTTGTGCCGCTGCGACTGCAAGTACTCGCAATAGTCATTGATTACACATGCGGCAGGGGTAGCAGGGCAGTTACGACCGTGCTGTTCTTTCCCGATTCCAGGTACATCCCTCTGGAGAGCAAGCGCATCATCGTTCTTTCCAAGTTTGCAACTCGCTGTCCTCCCGCCAATGTCCAGTACTTAGCCAGGATCGGTCTTTCCTCTTTTCTTCGTCGACGATTCTCATAAATCTCAGCAAGGGCCGCCGCGAAACCCCCGTCGAGAAGCGACTCCCATCTTCCTCAAACTAGAAAACAATTATCCATCAGGCTTGCCTCGTGAACGTATGACTGAGCCCGCCTTGCTTATTATCGTGTCCTCCAATTGACTAAACATCGGTCCAGAAGCTCACCGCCGATGACTCCAGCAGGGGCTTTTGGCATCATCTGGATTGGTGACTCTTACGGTGCCGTCCATTAAGACCAGCGCTTAGCGGCTATATGATAGCAGACCTCCTCCCGCTTGCGGTCCCTCCGTCATCGCCAGACTCTCTGGGCCATGTTCACCGCAGTCAGCAAGCCCCAGCATCTCATTGCCGAAGTGACCGACATAATCCACGTTCCATTTTGGGAACGCTTGTCACATCCGGTAGCCCAACTGCTTGAACACCCCATATCGTACATCTTCCGCAATCCCTCCAGTCATCGTCACCCCCCATTGTCAATACCGTCAATCCTCGCCCCAGCCTCCGACAGCTCGATTGTGCTTTGTTAAGTCCAAAATCCTCCCGTCGAGTACATCCAGACGAGCCATGGCGAGGGCTACTGTTTCCGCGCGGGTTGTTGGCGTTCGGCAACCCTCCTCCTTCGAGCTCCACGATCCGACCATGCCATCGGTTGAGGCCACGGGGAGTAACTAGCAACAGCCTCGCAGACACGGTCTGATTTCGAAGGTATGACGGCGGAGGAGCGTATCGGACTTCAGGTAGGCTGGGCAGAGCGGTAGGTTGCCACGGGTGGTTGGGGAAGAGAGGTAGACGTAGGTAGGTCGTGTCCGGTCTTCGTTCCGCGTTCGAGGAGACTTTCTTCATAGTTTGTCGTTCCTTGTCATACGTAGAAGTGGTTAGCTATCGAAATCCAGAGAGAGAATAAGATGGTACTGATTCTTGCTTTCCACATGTGGGATATACTTCGTTGTGCAAGACCATCAAGCCGTCAGCAAGATTCGGCCGACGCAATGACGCCGGCAGGATATTCTTGTGATCTACTCGACATGACGAAAGTCATCAGCAAAGATACCAACATTGGCATTGCCTTCTCACCGGTTTCTATACGAAAGACGTTGTGTATACCATCATCCTTCCTGCTTGACGCAACGGCGCAGACGGTGGCAGAAGAAACCAACGGCGAGACACTCAGGTATGCCCACTTGATAAGCTGCCATCTTTGCTCGTATGATCAGCTTTTCACTGTTTGGGCATGGCAGGTTTCTCGGCAGCTTGGGTCTCGTAAGTCTTGGGACGGTTGCTGGACTTCGCGCTTAACTGCCACTGTCGTGCCCGTACGGCGCCAGCAACGCTTTGAACGGAAGTAGGGCGGTGTACAGGCTACGAAGGAGGGGGATAAAGGCGGTAGCTAATTCTGCCGGCTGAATTTACTTGCTGAGGTGCAACAGCCGCATTTCGGCCTGTTGTAAGCGCGGTAAGCGGGCGGATTAGCCTTGGAAGGCACGTGTGGCGTATGAGCGTCGGGGATATCGGAGTTCCCCGAGCTGCCGTTCCAGATGCTTGGCGCTGCGGACTTGTGGAAAGTACGTCCTTGCCCCTGCCACCCTGCATCTTCTTTTCCCATTGGCCCCTCAAATTGTCCTCATTCTTGGCCCTCGTCCGCCTTTGCTCTTCCCCCTCCTGGCCATCCTGAATCCTAACCTCAACACAGCACGGGCGACAACCATCAACCCTTTCGTGAGCTACCATCAATTATTCATAAGACAACGCGCATTTCATCCCCGTGGCACGGCATTTGTTACCGTCCGGTCGACCTGGGCCGATTAAGCAGCTGCGCCCGGTCAATCCGACTCGCGCATCCCTCATCGATCCCTGCGTATCAGGGAACTGGTCATTCTTTCGCCCAAGAGAACTGGATCAACTTGCAACTGGTACATCGCTTACTGGTACTCCCTCCAACGTTCGGGTACTGGTCATACTTGTCGCGTCTTGCTCTCGTGCTTGCAAGAAGGTAAGCCCCATCAAGACTACCAGCTGCCCCCATGGCTTCCCCTGCAGAACCAACCGACAACCATCGTGCCATCGAAAAAGCACACAGTGGATTGGTCAGGTCCTCAACTGACACTGCTCTCGTTTAGATCTTGTCAGCTTCTCGCTCTTGCCGCCTCTCGCTCGTGTTCTCAAGGCCGAACAAGGCGGCGCCGTCGCGACTCATCCACTGTTTGCTTGAGGTTTCCTCCCTTCTCTTGTGGCATCCGCCATGGAGGATCTGAGTGGCCGCCTGGCGGCCCCTAATCTGCAGGTACGATCGCCCCCGTACAGAAACCCAGCTCTGAAAACCCAGCTAACATGCAGCAACAACAGCAACCGCAGTTGGGAGTCACACCTTCCCGTCCCGATGAACTTTCTGATCACACAACGACCCACAACATCCATGACACTTCTATCGAAACACATCATCGTCGTCCACTCAACTCCGTTACCGACCCCATGGCCGAACATCTTGCTGGCACCATTTCGCCCGACCGACATATCGATTCGCACTCCCCTATCAACACTCTCCGTCGCCCAAACAACTACACCGGTGGTAGTCCCACCCTCGACGAATTCGAGCTAAACCTGTTCAACCACTTATCCGCGGTGCTGTACGGACCTGGTGAGCGCGGTCCCATCGGTCAACACAGTGGTAACCTTGCTCAAGAAAGGCAAGATGGCGAAGTCCCCGCCATCCAACCTGCTCTCCTGGAACAAGCTGTTCTACCTAACACAGATCCCATTCTTTTGCGCAATACTTCCCAGCACGTTGCACCCCAATCAGTCACTGGAGATGAGCAAGGCCTTGACTCCGAAGTCCACTTACCATTTCCATCCTTGCCACCTGGTGGGTGGGATGAGCGAGGCAATCCTATTCTTGACATCAATCCTACGTCTGAGATGGCCCTCCCTGAGCCGGCTCATTTTGAGCTGGTTCTCGACGAGCCGATCGCGGATGAGCCGGGTCTCTCCCAATTCGCTCTTCCGGAGCCGACTCATTTTGAGCTGGCCCTTGACGAGCAGGTCCATTCCGAGCCAGTTTCCCCTGAGCGCGCTCATCCTCCGCACTTTTTTCCTGAAGTCGAGGTACAACAGCCTCCTCTTCCTAATTCCGTCATCCCCCAGCCGGTTTCCG
Organism: Neurospora terricola FGSC 1889; assembly: GCA_009805285.1. Taxonomy (NCBI): domain Eukaryota; kingdom Fungi; phylum Ascomycota; class Sordariomycetes; order Sordariales; family Sordariaceae; genus Neurospora; species Neurospora terricola. Next base: position 7,155 of record RANZ01000221.1, on the reverse strand, counting down.
CTGAGCCAGCTCTCATTCCGACCGCCCCGCATGCGCCGCCTTTGCCTGAGCTTTTCTCTGACGAGGTTGCTCTACTCGATGTCACTTATGATGATATATTTGGCGACCCCGCTCAAGCTGAGCCCAATCCTACCATTCCCGCCAACGCAGAGCATGCTGAGCCAAATCCTACTATTCCCGCCAACGCAGAACATGCTGAGCCCGCTCATGCCGAGCCTGCTTCTGGTGAGGGCGCTCGCCCTCCTATCATCATCAAGGCCAAGTGTCATTTTGCGAACTGTAAAGCCAAGGCTTAGGCGCCCTCGGCTATTCTTTGCTTCGCCCACCTGGAGGTATCACCAAGCGCCGAGATTCAGAGGATGGTGATGGAGCGTTACGCAAGAGGTTACTACACCTGTACCGGGTGTATTAGAACCCAAATGTCTGTGCCTCGTAAATACTGCACGGTCAAGTGCATTGGCAAGAGCAGGGCGCAGAATAAGCGCAAGAAGGAGGGAAGACCGGCTAAGCGTGCCGGCGGAGGCGGATCAAAGAAGGGGGATGTCGGTTCGCGCAAGAAGCGCGACGGCAACGGAAAGGGTCCGGGATCTGGCGCCGCCGGAGCCGTCCTGAGCGGGAGGGTCCAGAAGACGGCTTGAGGGATTGATACACATCCTGCACCTTGCGCTCTCATGGGATCATGCGGTACTAATCAGCAGAAAGCCTTTTCCCGAAAGACATAACAGCTTTTACACACTTCCTCAGAAGACGGCTTATATTACACAAGACATAGGGGCCGGGACCAAAGGGGTTGAGGGCTTGATCTTGAGAGTTTCACCGGGTCATCCAAGCCTCGAGAGTTTTAGGTTTGAGCGTGGGACAAAAATGGTTTCAGGAGCTCTTAGCTATAGCACCGCTTGGTAGTACCTTGAGTAGTCAAAATATCTTTGTTGTCAAGTATATATCAACCCATTATGTATGTCCTGTCGTCGTGAATCTGACTGTGAGACCAGACGACAACCACACCGCCATCAAGTCCTTGTGTACTAACCAAAACATCTCGGTAATATTTGATAGCTGAGCTAAAGAAAACCGCATTTACCAGGCTCCCCATGGTCAAAGAGCGTTACGATCGAGGCTACTATACCTCCACGAAGTGCAGTAAGATAGAGATGCACTATTAGCGTCCCCAAATTGACCAGCAATATCCTGATCAACACGGCATTCCCTCCCCTAACCCTCTCACCAACATACCCATGAGCTTCTCCCAGAATCACCAGCAAAATTCCAGTTGGTAAAGGGCAAGCACTACGAGGAAAGGTGCAGGCCTAATGGGGTCACGCAGCGCACCTGCGGCAAGGAGGGCGAGCCAAACAAGCATGCCGAAGGCGGAGGCTCAAAGAAGGGCGATGTGGGTAGCAGAAAGAAGAGGGGCGGAGACGGTCAGGAAGGAGGACCTCATGTCTCATTGGGTGCTCCTGGACGATATCTCAAAGTGTAGTATATGTTTTTTTTGTCGTGAACGAAGTTGTGATGGCAGATGACAAGCAAACGCCAGCCAAGTTCATCTTGTAAGCCGCAATGCACCTCAGGATCACAGGACAAGGGAAGATTGTCTATTGACAAGATGGTATATCTTCTCGACGACGGGAAAATCGAAGTGTCGTGTTGATATCCCGTCAAGGATGATGATCACTGACATCCCGCCCGAAGGAAGACGGGGCGGGGGGCTAAAGAGGGATAGTCAGGGCGGTACGGAGCTTTTCCAGCAGTGTTCTAGGTGTTTGGAAGCCACGATCGGGCGCTCCTTTAGGGAGTCTACAGAAGGAGGAAGGAGTGCTTAAGGGAGCTATTCAAGTCCTGCCGTTGACCATTCTTGGCGCTCGCTGGCCGGGTGGAGGGGCGTACCTTCCGTTTTTTTCTAGGCATTCCAGGCCATATTTTCATCCCGGTCTTGGCTCACCTGGGGTCCCTCTGTTCCACCCCTCTTCTGCTCCGCCTGTCCATTCTGCCCAATTTCTTTGCTGAAAGCAGCATCACCCCGACATCGTCACTTCCTCTCTCATCTGGCGCTGTCTGCATCGCAATTTTCTTCCGGCGCACGTCGCGCATCCTTACTTCATACCCGGCACAATGGGAGACGCTCCTGAGCGTTTGCCAATTCTCAATCCGCAGGAGGTAAGAATCCCACGTGTTTGTCAACCGCCTTGTAACATGGCGCCGGTTGACATGGAGCAACAGCAGATGAACTCCGCCATCGATTCCGATTCTTCTGGCAACCATCGAGCCCGAGCTCCCACTGCGCTTTCGGTCGTTCGCATCTTCGCCGACGGGAACGGACAGCTCCTTCTTAATCAGACTCCGACAGAGGGCTACATCGCACCACACGTTGCCCGTACACCAACTTCGATTGCCGCGTCTGCTGGACATCGCCCCGCTGCAAATAACACCGCAGCCATCCAGAAGTATCATCGGGCTTACATGGTCAATCTGCAAGTCATTGTCCAAGCCTACCATGGCCAACACGCCTTGAACAGCTCATCCAACCCGAATGAACCTCCTCCTCCCTACGAGTTCGCGAGCAGCCCCTTTGACGCTGCCTTTGCGGCTGCCATTCCTTCTCGGCCCCCTATCATCATCACAAACACTTGCAAAGACTGCGGTGCCGTGGCCTAGGGGCCCAGGTCACACATCTGTTTCGTGTGCATGAAGAATCCCCCGCCGATTGCAAGACAGGCGATTATCCGGGGCCGTCAACAGCATGGGTTCTACACCTGTACTGGTTGTACCAACATGCTGATGCTGGAGCGCCGTCGACTCTGCCCGAAATGCAGAAAGTGAGACCAGCGCAACCGCCGTGCTCAGGAAAAGTCTGCTACCCTCAAGGGTAGCGGTGCTTCGAAGGAGGAAGATCCTGGTGTCCGGAGGAAGAGGTACGACCGCGGAGGAGACGGTTCCGGTAAAGACGGCGCTTCTGGCACTATCATGGGTGTCCATTTCTAGATGGGGATTGAGAGTGACGACTTTGAGATCGATGTTGTTCAACTACGGGACATGATATACGATGGAGTGGGACATAGCATACTCGGGTTTCCCTGACGAAGTCTATCCAAGCTTGGTTGACATCGGCTAGGTAAACCGGACACAGCTTTGTGCACGTAGATAGTCTTTAGTCCTCGTCAGATCACACAGGACGAGGTTATGTACTCGACCCCCTGAATCAAGCCAATAAGTAGATGCATCTCAACTCTTCCTTTTCACACACTCGCCGAGTAGCCCTCATTACTTCTTGTTTTTCATGATTTATCGTCATCCTATTGTCTATCAAACGCTGATGAACCGCAAACGCAAACATTTTTGGTCTCACATTATCAAAAGATGAAAGGACAGAGACGCATGTTTCATGGACAATGGAATTTGAGTGCTAGACGGGCGGTTATCTGTTATAATGGTAGGAAGCTAGACGAGTGTCTTGCTGCCAACGCCTTCCTCAAAAATACGGAAACGCGTTACGCCCCCGCGGTAAGTATCATCACTCCCTCCATGGGAAGCCGGAGGGCGACGACTGCAGCCAGCTGCCGATCCCTGGCCACCAGCAGCCCCGAAAGGCCCTGCTCCAGCCACATTTGGTGATCTGCTGAGCACTGGTAGGCCTGGCAACGCGTGTACGTACCGGGTGGTCATGTGATCCAGGTTGGTATCGCGAGCGTCGACCATAGCCTGTCACCGTCACCGGCAGCTGCCCTAGGCCAATATTGGACACACTGGATCCAGCGGGGAGCTAGTGGTCCGTGTGCTATCGAAAAACGGTCAAGGGAACGCTGCTTTCGCCTTTTCTGCCGGCACGCTATTTATTCGGCCGATTTGCCAACCGCAACCGATTTCTTCGCCCTTTGATCAACTCTCACCATACTTCCACAAGTGATAAATTCACACTCATCTCACAACTACTTGAGAGTTGTCTCATCAATAACTCTATTCATTCAGCACGTCGATGATTCTGGAGCACCAACTCTAGAACATCGGCGGGCTCTGCTTTAATCGAACAAAGGTACAACTACCCACCACGGACCGAAACGCAACATGGGCAGCTCTTTGTGCCAGAACTGACCCTCAAAAGGCCAATCTGAGCACATACCTCAGTACCAAACTCGAAAATGGAAGACCACGCCTCGGGCTGTGCCGCGGTCAACACAATGCCCGCGCCGATGCCGTGCCAAGGGCAACACGAATCGGACTATCCCGACATCTGGGATAACGATGGCAATCTTCGCGTCTGGCCCAACCCCTTCAATGATACTGCCACCAACGCAACCGGCAGCATCAACCTCGAGCCTAACGAGGAGAGCATCACCATCTCTCAGGGCAACGATGCCATGCCTACCCACCACGAGGCCATCCATACCCACCACAAGGAAGCCATCCATACCCACCACAAGGAAGCCATCCCTCCCAATCTGGACCAAAGCAACAACCACGTTCAGCGCCCGCCCATCATCATCACGAAGAAGTGCGACAAATGCCCCTCGCTCGCCTAGGCGCCGGGCAAGAGTTATTGCTTTGCACACTTGAGAAACCGCCTCAGCAAAGCCCGCCAAGCAGTCATTAACGAGCGCTATACGAGGGGCCTCCACACCTGCTCGAAGTGCTTCAACGTGGAGCTGGAGGAGCAACGCCTTTGCGATTCCTGCCGCAAGGACGGCGAGGAAGGAAAAGCCAGGCGCGCGGCAGGCATTCCTCGCAAGGGAGGCAAGTGGGCGAAGGGCACCAAGCGTGCTAAGAAGACCAAGCGCGGTAAGGCTACCGGCAGGAAGGTGAAGTCCGGCCGTGTCTCGAAGAAGATCGCGAAATAGGAGGAAGCAGGGAACTAGGAACCGCCAAGTGCTGTTCGGTCGTCGGGGGCTTGGGGGGGTCTTTGACGGGTCGAGGAGGAGCTTGGCTGGTTACATGTAGTCCACTTTCTACACTATTTTCCTGGGGTCTGCGATCAAATATCAACACTCACTTCATTTTACGCCTTTGTTTTCATTGTCCTCTTTCATTGTGTCAACGTCTACTTCGTGCGGTTTTTGTTCTTTGTTGTCACATTTCTTGCATTTTCTATTCTTTCATGTTTGCGCCATCTCGGACTCATTCACCCTATATATACAAGACTTGAGTACAGCGAGCAACGCAAGTATTGCGCGTATGACAGAATGAATGAAGTTACCTACCGAGCGGTCCCATTATTCCTTACATTCGTAATCGATGATGCCCGAGGAGTTTCTCAGATCAATAACCACAGCATCACAGAGGTGGTCGATGCTACGGCAGTGAGCTTAAACAGAAAAGGCTTTGGCACAAGTATCGCAAGTCCGGCACCAGTCCCAAGACTAAACGTAAGGCCGGCATACTTTCTACTCACCAAAGGGGGGGAAGTGGGCTGAGGGAAGAAAATGCGCTGGGAAGGGTAAAGCGAAGTCGGCCAAGAAGACCCTCAGGAAGGTCAAAAGCGGCCGCATTCAGAAGAAGGGATGCAAGTAAGAGGCGGCAGGGAATCAAACCCACGCATGGCCGGATGCATGGCCGGATCATGTTGAATGAGTCGATCCTCATATGGATTACTCGTGTTGTTTTATATTGTGTATATATATCGTCGGGATTCTCCCTCCTCTCTTTCGTCCTTCTTCCTTCTTCAATTAATAAGTTTACTATTATTATTCGCTTACCCTCGTGATTATTCGTTTCCCTTCAATAGGTTATGAGCCCGGATTGTACGCGCTTAATAAGCTAAATCCTCGCCTACCCTTTATTCTATTTATTATTTCTTTTTTACTTTATAATAACTTCGCTTTTCCGCGCTAAAATTAGGACCTTACGGTTATTAGAGGCCGCTGCGTATGTAGCTTAAAACGCTAAGGTTATACGGATTAAATAAACTGTATATTTACTTTACTTACCCTTTTTAATAGGAAGCGCTACGCGTATAGCTACCCTAGTTTTAGCCATTCGAAATTATACAAATCCGAAATGCGAAATACTACGTTTACTACTAAAAATTAGCTTCTCGTAATTTAAAAATACTAGAATTTAAATTATTACAATTAAATTCCTTATTACCGTTTTATTTACCTTAGATTAATATAGTAAGAGAAGATTTAGAATTACCTTACTACTTCCGAAAATACTAAAATCCGAAAGATTTAATAAGTCCTATGATTAAAACCGTTACGCCTTTAATTATTAAAGCCCCAACTAATTTAATTACTGCTATTGAATCTATAAATATCCCTAATATAATTTGCACCCCCGAGTCCAGCCTCTTATAGCCTCCCGATATTTAAACCGAGCCGGATTCCTAAAATTAATAGAAAAAATTACAACGGTACCGTTAAACGTATTCTTTATAAACGCGCAAGATTAAGATTCTTCTTTTTTACTTTTATTAAAATTATTTTCGTATTATTTTTCGGGTTTACTAACGCCCTCGCCTCTACCGTTATCCCTAAGTCCTTTAAATATTTAAGAATTTTCTATTATTTTACCGGCTATACTAATACCGTTATCGCCCTCGCCTACCTTACTTTTACTAATTTTACTTTTATATTTTAATACCTAAAAATTATTCGATATATCCAAATTATAAATTTCTACGCATTCTAACGCCTTACTTATCACCGATTATAAATATTATATTTAATATTAACGGTTATGATAAAGTTTTTATACTAATTGATATTTAAAATTAAATTATATAGGATTGGGCCGTTTGTAATTATATTCGTATTGCAGGTTTCGGAGCCGCTTTTGCTAGTAACGAATTTTTAGAGTAAAGTCCTTTTTAAAAGGATAATAATTATTGTAAAGTCTATATTAATTAGGGTACCTATTAGTTGTAATTTATCGGTATTATTTTTATTCTTATTAATAAAGACCTTTACTTATTATTCGAATCTCCCGAACCGCTTTTATTTTTAATTAATATAGTTTTTTGGGCCCTTAAACGTTTAATTAATAGAGTCCGAATTAACGATCAAATAGGATTATTTTATTAGAAATTGGTTCAATATTAGGAAACTATCTTTCTCTCCTAATTCGATAGTATTGTTAAATATATTAAAGAATATAATAATATTTATATAGCGATAATTTACAACTAAAGAATATAATAATATTTATATAGCGATAATTTACAAC